>PITA01006208.1:0-78414 GCA_004023965.1 Spilogale gracilis
GGTATGGCAGAGAGAAACTTCTCACAAGTAACACTCATGGATGGTTGAGTAGGGCCACATGGGATCAGGAACTCCTTAGTAAATATCTGACTGGACAGGTGACTGAATGTACCTAAGCACCCCCACCAGACACACACACACACACACACACACATACACACACACACACAAACACACTGATGCAATTTTGATTAGGCACCAGGCAAAAGTAGGAAAAAACAGTCTGTTTTTTTATGGGACAGTCTGTTCCCATATTGACAAAAAGAGAGCTTGAGGTAGAAATTGAGTCAAGGTTTAATAACAATAAAAGAAAATAAATTTCTTGCACATTTAGGTTTGTGGGCTGAAATACACGCCTTCTACAAAAGGAAAATTTTAAAAAAGTAGTAGTTTGCTGATGGTGAAAAGAAGTGTGAAATTAGCATGACTGAAAAATAATGAGTTTGATGGGAAAGTCAAGTGATACATGCAGAGGGTCTGGCATACAAGACACATAAAACGTGGGGTGCCTGGGTGGCTCAGTTATTAGGCATCTGCCTTTGGCTCAGGTCATGATCCTGGAGTTCTGGGATCAAACCACGCATCCGGCTCCCTGCTGGGCAAGAATCCTTATTCTCCCTCTCTCACTTCCCCTGCTTGTGTTCCCTCTCTAGCTGTGTTTCTCTCTGTCAAATAAATAAATAAAATCTTTTAAAAAATAAATAAAGTCTTTAAAGCAAAAAAAGACATGTAAAACGTGATCCTGACCTTCATGAAGATCACAGATGGCCCATAGAGATAAATGTTTCCTTTAGAAGATTAGGAATAATCCAATGGATCGTTTGCCTAAGTGTAGCAACTGCAGAAGAAGTTCAGATAAGGAAATAACCAGTGAAGGTTGGTTGTCAGGAAAGACCCTACAGCAGAGGTGGGGCTTCACCTTGGCCATGAGGGAGGTATAACACTGAGACCAATAAAAGGTACAAACAATGACATGGCAGTAAAATTGTGTGTGTTGTGTTGGGGAGACTATGGAATAGAGCTGTATTTTGGCAGATGTGTTAGAGCGTAGCTAGCTAAGGCGTGCTGGAGAGGTCTGCCTGGTCCAGAGAGGAGGAGGTGCGGAACACTCAGCTGATGATTGAACTTCAATTAGTAGTCAGTGAGGAGCCATCAGATGGGTCTGAATAGAGGGAATTAGGGTCAAACGGAATATATCAATAAATTAATTTTCCAGTGTGCAACTTTGTTTCTAGCAAACCAGGCAGCCTTGTTACATAAGATCAATTTACAGCATCTGGATGAAAGTGACATACTTAAGGCAGAAAAACTACAAACTGGAAACCAGCAAAATAAGAGGAACTAAAGATGAAAGGCATTCTGAATGACACATCCACAGGCTTATGTTTCTATTAGGAACCGTCTCTGCAGACCCACTTTGCAAATATGACAGATCGTTACTATTACTGTCTGAATGACAATTTAGCCATGCGAATGCGTGAGTAACCCAAGTTTACTATTAGAGTTTAGTTTGCTCACTGATCTGGGCATTATGTGAGATCCAGGGCTGTCCCTAGGTAGCGATTTGCATAGATGCACTTGTGCCCTCTGTGAGCACATGGGGAAAAGAGTACCCTTTCAAAAATGTAACTCTGATTTGTCACCTTCTGTGTGCTGTGACCCTATACTGATTTTCTATCATAGTCAGATTAAATAAAACTCACGCTTCTTACCATGGGTTACTTAGTTCTGTACGATCTAGCTTGGTCCATGCCATTGTCTCTGACTTGATTTCCTTGTACCCCCAGCCTTCTTCACTCCACTGTAGCCACACTGGATTCTTCCTGTTTCTTTAACAAGACAAGTATATTCCCATCCGGGCCTTTGCTCTAACTGTGATCTCTTCCCAGAACACCCCTCAGATCTTGCATGGCTCAGGACCTCGACTCATTCAGGTCTCTCCTCCATTCTTCTTCCCCAAGAGATGTTCCTTGGCCGTCATATGGAACGATCACCTTCATCTCCAAGCCCATCGCTCTTTATTTTTGCTTAGCTTCAATATTTTTTATTGCACTTATGAGTAGCTGACACTATAGTATTTACTAATCTGTGTGTTCTTATTTATTTCTCTTACTGAAATGGAAGGTCTTTGTGTAATATGTCTGTACATCGTGGCCTGGAAGAGACTCTGGCACCTAGTAGGGGCTTAGCAAATATTTGTTCCATAAATGAATAAGTAAATGAAAAATACATCATTATTGCTATATCATCATTCTTTTTCAATCTTTAATTCCAGTAGAGTTAACATACAGTGTTATATTAGTTTCAGGGATATAATCTAGTGATGCAACAATTCTGCACTATCATCATCATTCGTAATAACCAGTATTGATTCAGACTTTATCCATGTGCCATGACTGGGTCATTAAATGCTGTACTTGGCTATTTCATTTATTCCTGCGCCCCGAGTCGCTTAGAGGTGAAGTGACTTTTGTAAAGTTACTCAGCTAGCAAAAGGATGAATCAAGAATCAAACACTGCTAAGCTCCAGTGGTCTTGCTTTATCGTCAAGTGTTTGTGGGAATCACCACGTTGTATAATAGCATATCGCATAAGTTGCCTGCGAATTAGCAAATGAAGTTAGCAAACTCTCTTGAACACGGATCCCCGAGTCAAAAGAAAACTCTGGAGAGTGTAGCTGGTGGTATGCCATTAGTTTAAGGTCTAGAAGCCCCCAGAATAATGGTTATTATTGTTGTTGTTGATATCTGGCATCACCAATGGTATTTGTTTTTATTTTTTTGTATTTCAAGTTTTTATTTAAATTCTATTTAGTTAACATATAGTGTAATCCTGGTTTCAGGTGTTGTTTTTTGTTTATTTGTTTACAGACTTCTAAAAAAATACCTTTGTTTTTAAATATATGCTGTGGGCTTTGGAATATTTTACTTCCAACGGTCTGAAATTGAGGCTGTTTTTTGGAGGATGACTCCTGGTTACGGGACCCCTTAACTGGAAAATGTGGATGGCTAGAAGTGCCTGTGAGTTTACATACTCCTTGGATTGCTGTCAATAACTGAGAGGTACAAGGTTATGAAACTCAAACTCCATGGCCTCAGGTTGGGACCTCTTTGAGGCAACCTGATGTTCCAGAGTTCACCTCCAAGTCAAGTTGAAGCTGCTCTGCCCAGGGCTTTGCCTAACACCAAACTGCTGCCTGGTTGGCGTTCTTCCCTTCCCTGTCCCGCTTCCCCCACTCTCTTACTGTTTTCCCTTGGACCACTTTGTCAACAGTTGGCTTGTATATTATGAAGTTTTGTTTCTGGGTCTGATAGTAGGGAATCTATCCTAAGAGAGTGAACCACCCAGTTCCCCCCTAGTGCAAATGAAGCTAATTTGACCACACCTAAAGTGCCTTTCCCTAGGCATCCATACCTTTCTCACCACTCACATTCTTCCCAGACTTGTAAATGTGAGATTCTTACTCACTGGAGCCAAGTGCTAGGGAGGATTCACAGTGAAGAAAGAGCATTTTGTAGGAGAATCACCTTGGGTGTGTATAAATTCTAGTTCTCGGCTTCCTGGAGCTCAAGCCCAGATTTGACCTAACACATTTCCGCCCCACATTCCTGGCTAGTCCACAAGCGCAGGGAAAAAAGAAGAGCTGAGTCACCGAGGCTTAATTCACTTGTCTATTTCTTTGCCCCTGGAGCTTGCTTTAATTGCAGAAGCATTCAGGGGGATTAATTTTGCTACAAAAAAGCATTCTGGGTCTCCTTTCAAGGCAGGCCTTTGGCTGTATTGGAACAGCAGGAACACTTAAAACCTTTGAACAGGGAGGGTATTTTGGATCTCTAATAAGACTGTCTTTCCAGTGGGGTCCATGGAACTCACCTTCCCCTGGGTTGTCTCTGTGCCTTTAACTGCCTAATAGCAGTACATGTGGGCAGTGACAGAAGCTAACTTCATCAGATAACTAGGCCAGGCCCACATGGGGTTCCCAAGCACTGGGGAGGTTTAAAAAAGAACAGACTTGCCCCCTTACCATTGAAGACCTAAACACTGAGGGCAGATTGCCCTCACCTAACACATTGAGGAATAGTTTTCACTCTCAGGATCTTTCTGGTGTGCTATCATTTGGCTTTAGCCAAACCAGGGCATGCTTCACCCAAGAAAGTCAGAGAAACAATTAAGAATGCTATCTCCCTGGGGTGATGAGAAGAGTACTGCAGTGGACATGAAGACGACACCTGGGATGGTGCTCTAGGTTGATCACTGATGGATTGTGTGAGTTTGGGAGATTGACTCATATTACCTGGGCAGTGCGGACTCTGGCTGTAAAACGAAGTAGTCCCCACCAGCTCACCATTGTCCATTTTCTATGACTATCTTTCTTTCAGTGATATCCAGTAGTGTTTTTCTGGACATTGGTTGATTCCTGTATCAGCTAGCCTCAGTGCAGAAGACCAGGCAGTTCCTCATGTGGCGTTCTCCCTAGGGCATTAGAGCTTCCCTGCTCCTTGTCCCATATCTTGGAGAGAGTAAAAATTATCAAGTTGATCCAAGAATAACTGAGAAATTGTCCAAATGTTCGGAAGGGTGTCTAGCCCCACCAGCATTTTTTTTTGAAGTAGCTCTAGGCAAATGTGAGGCTTGAACTCATGACCCCAAGATTAAGAGTCCTATGCTCTACTGACTGAGCCAGCCAGGTCCCCATGCCCACCTCATTAGTGATCTTTAAATGTTCAACTGAGCTGTAGAGTACCAGGAAAATAGACCGTTCTAAAATCCAGTAATCTTTTCACAGGCAAAGTTTTCCTGAAATAGATGCAGTGACCTGTCTTTCCTGGTCATATACAAATATGCCACTGCAGGGACCCATTCATGTCCCTAGCAACATGAAAGCCACAATTGACTGGTGCCCTATATTCTCATGTTGTTATGGCTTTGCTTATTCACGCTTCTTCTCCAACAATGCCTTGCATCTCTCTAATCAAAAGCAGCTCTCTTTCCTACAGATTCTCCCAAGTAGTTCATACTATAATCTCTCCCTGAAAAGATTTATAGATATTTATGTTTCTGTATCTTCTACTACCTTCTCCCCAACTCTAGACTATATGCACCTAAAAGACCAGGGCCAAGTCTTACACCTATTTTCTCCTAAAGATATCTCTTTGGGGGCACCTGGGTGGCTCAGTTGGTTGGGCAACTGCCTTCGGCTCAGGTCATGATCCCGGAGACATCGGGCTCCCTGCTCAGCGGGAAGCCTGCTTCTCCCTCTCTCACTCCCCCTGCTTGTGTTCCCTCTCTGGCTGTGCTTCTCTCTGTCAAATAAATAAAATCTTAAAAAAAAAAAAAAAAGATATCTCCTTGGCCTGGAACACATTAGAAATTATGGACTTTCAAGTTAAGTAGTATCAGCACAGGATTTATTCAACCATTTTAGAAAATGTGATAAGAATCAGAGGAAAGAACAAAGATTTTAAAGTAAAAAAAAAAAAGTGGTATTTCACTCTTGGTCCTTTTATTTACTCTCCACATGGCCTTGTTCAAATAATTTCAAATATTCAAAGCTCCATAACAAATCCACATCCAATCTAACATGGCAATATCATCACTCAATTTACAGGACTGTGTGAGGGTAGAAAACCTGATGTAAAAATAAACCTCAATAAATGGTAGCTAATGACATGATTATGTTTATGATTATTGTTTGTCTCTGTGGAATGTATTTATCTGTACTATGGGAAGCGATATAAGAATGGATTGGTTCTAAATTTGTGATTCAGATTTTTTCTGGTCCAAGGTAATGGAGGAGGTCACAGGAAGAGATATATAGGCTTATGTATAGGGAGGTAAATCAGAGGTCTTTAACTTTGCCGGGATGCCTGATTAATAAACACACACAGAGGTTGGTAGCAATTATGAAAAAAATGCTAACAATCATAATTTGGGGGGCATACTTTCATGGACATGTATCACATTATTTTTAAAACCTGTCCGCACTTTTAAAAGTACAAATACTAGGTATGTGTGGTAGAGCATTTGACTGCAAATACTAGGTATGTATGCTAAACAAAACAAAACAAAAAAACCCAACCACTTCCATATACTTCATAAGACGGTTGATACTAAATCTTTTTTTCTCCAATACAATGCGTGTCTCCGGTAAGCCATGGCCAATCTAGCAGAAGCCAGAGTCGATGTCAGTGACATTTCTGACCCTGGAAGGGAATCCAGAGGAAGAGGGAAAGAGCAAGTCAGCTCTCTAACCCAAGAGTTATTTCCTAGCTGGAAATTGGGAGCTCCCCATGGTCACAGCATTTTCCCTTCTATAATAGACAGGAAATGAACCACAACTGATGCTTCACATAGTGTGTTTAAGAAAACAACCTTTAAGAAAAGGCTGAATAGGTGCATGAAGAGAAACTTTGAATATGCCATCTGGTTTCATATCTCCTCACCTTTTTACTTCCTTATACTGAAAGCCATTTAGAGAAAGGAAATCATATTACATGTTTTTCCTGTTTATTATAACTGAAAACAAATCCCTCAAACCTTTACTAAATACTTAGCATGTTTTAAACACTTTACTTAAAAGTTGGATAAAAAGTTGAATAGCAAATGTCCACTATGTGAGAAAGACTTTCAAGAGCACTAAGGCCATCAAAATCCAAACACAATAGCGACAGAAGTACATTGTGGGGGCCTCCATAAAAATGGGGGTGACAGTCAAACCATTTACCCACCCATACACAATGGGCATAGACCTCTCAGGGTGTACACACCGACCACTGAGAATAGGCGCCTGCCCTAAAAAAATTAAGACTTACTCTTCTGAGACAAAAGTGATCATTCTTACATCAAGGAACGCCTGGGGTTTAGAAGGTATTTTTGACAGATAGTATAATTGGAAGTATTCTATTTATTTTGTTTTCTTTTTTTCATTTTTTTTCTCCCAGAGGGTAAGAAAAGTGTTATATTCTGTATCACAACAATTAAAATGCTTTTTATCCCTGAGAGGCTAACACCTGCCAAAAATCAAAGTGAGTAGTGAGATCATCTCTACCGTGTCATGGAAACAGGAATACATGCTAGTGCTGTAGTCACACCTATGGTGGATAGTCAAGGAAGTTTAGCTGTGGAGGTGCTATTTGAATTCATCTTGAAAAATGGGTAATTTTAAAGATATATGTGGAGATGGGTGAGAGGAAGGTCAAGGCACTGTGTTGGAAAGAATAGTGTAACAATGCACAAAAGCAGGAAATTCAAGGACTGTTTTTTCATTTTACAGTCTTTGAATGACTGCTGTATTGAGATTCATCGACGAACGACATAAAGAAGGCTGTCTAGTGAAATTACATTCTAGCAGGGAATATTGAGTAGTAAGAATTGTTTGGGTGCCATTTGACTTGAAGAATAAGCCAATGGCAGCCTGTAGATAGGTTTTATCTTTTTAGAAATGACCAGCAGGTGAAGGGTTCTCCCTCCCCTGAGGGGTCTGGACACACTGGTTATAATCTAGGGATGATAGATTCTGGGACTGCCTAGCACAAGACCTCAGGCTTCTGCTTTCTGGATGTGTGTTTGTGTTCCACCCAAGGGCAGTGACCCACTGAAAAATTACGTGCTGATTCTGAGATAGTAGTACCATGGATAAGAGCTCTGAAATGGATGAATGACTTAGTGGGATCCTTCATTCTACCCCTACCTTGCTTCGTGAACTTGAACATGCCCCTGACCTCTCAGAGCCTCAACTTTCTTATTTGTAAACTACAGCTGATAATATTTCCTCTGCCTATTGTACAGAACTATACAAGTCAAAAGAGATAATTTATATGAAATTTCTTAGAAAACTTTAAATCAGTATATATGAAGAGCAGACAGATTTAAAACTTATTTATGCAGTCAAACTCATACAGTTCTTTACCAGATTTTCTTCAGCCTTGCTTTTCTTGATTTTATGTGTGTGTGTCTGTGTGTGTTATATACATACACGTACATACATACACATTATATGTGATATATGATTATATATACATATGTATATAATTTCCACACATATATATGAACATATATATTTTCTGAGAGACTAGACAAGGGTGTCTCTTCTGGGAAAGACATGTTCTAGATGGATGTGGTTGTGGAAAATACCTATAGCTGTTGCACAAATCTTTGCTTTTAGCCCAGCAATTCCCCTTAACAACTCCCACAGCTTTCCTCTAATCAGTATTAATTCTTATGACCTCTTAATTATAGCTATGAAATGTCAATCCTGTAGTCTTCTTGAAATGGTGGGCTACCTCATGTAGAACATATACTTCTAGAATACTCATGGTAGAAGAAAACTTACAGCTTTTCTCCTCCCTTTCGGACAGAAAAGACCAAGACCTATCTGTCTTGTCCAAGGATTCACATGTGCTCACAGCACAGAGACAACTAGAACCTGAGCTCTGTAGTCTAGAATCCTGTAGCTCAGCTCCTCTCATTTCTATCCCTGTCATCTCTTCACCATTCCAGATTTGGATTACTGATTGCTTTGAACACAATATGGAAAAAAAACCCTAAGGTTTTCTTTCTGAAGTGTGAATGGGTCTTTCTCAGACAAAGCCCTTCTGCAAAACTTTGAAACTCAGAGTAGGAGCTTTAATCTGGTAGGTTCTCAGGATTCATCTATGACAAACATGTAGAAGTCTTTTCACTGATAAATAAGCAAACAAATAGATTAAATAAATAAAATTGACAACTAGAGATCATTAACTATGCTTTGCTTTTGGCCTTAAAAAATGTTTGGCAGGTATTAACTCATATAGTTCTCACAACAAAGTTATAAGCTTCCACCCCACCTCCATTTTATTCATGAGGTCCACTAGGCAAGAAAAGTAAAGTAGCTTCTCTCTCTCTCTCTCTCTCTCTTTTAAGATTTTATTTATTTATTTATTTGACAGAAAAACACAGCTAGAGAGTGAATATAAGCAAGGGGAGTTAGAGAGGGAGAAGCAGGCTTCCTGCCTAGCAGGAAGCCCGATGCGGGGCTCAATCCCAGGACTCTGGAATCACGATCTGAGCTGAAGGGAGATGCTTAATGGCCGAGCCACCCAGGCACTCCTAAATGGCTTTTCTAAGGTCACCAGCTGATGGTGGGAACCTAGAAAGGTCCGACTGCAGAGCTAAGCTCTCGTTCATATTTCCTGCACACACTTTTCAATGCCAACATCAATTTGCCTGTAGTGTGGGAGAGGTGATAGAGCATCATTAGGCTCAGGAATTCTCTGGCTTTGGGAGATTGTCCTGCAGGGAAGGACATTTTGCTCAATTTCTCTAGGAGGTATGAGGCTTAAAGTAAGAACTATGACTAAGAACAAAATGTTCCTAGGTTTTTTGAAATGAATTTTTGGAAGACAGGCAATGGAACTGGCTGTATAATTGTTCTTCCCTTAAAAATAAAAAAAATGTGTAGGCAGAGATGTTGTTAATCCTTAATCCAGGCATGGTAGTGAATATCCTTTTTTGCTTTCAAAACTCAAAGCAAACAGTCAAGATCAAAACAAGGGGCAGAGGCGGCAGGAGGTGCTCTGCACCATGAGCATACCAGCCACGGTTGGTCCTAGCACTCCTGGAGAGCGAATGCCATAGAATGCTTTAGGCCAGGGCTGCTGGTGGCTAAACAAAAGCATGGTGGTGGGAAAACAGTAAAGCAAATAGAGGGGGAGAGAACGATCCACTGGTAGACAGCACCCAAAAGTATTCAATGCCAGGTTCCACTGAGAAAGACAATCAAAAAAACCAGAACGAGGACTTTGCTCTGGCATGGAAAAGAGACCTCTTCTGAGCAGAGGTTGTGTTGTGTTGCACTAAAAGTGGGGAAGAAGGTTGGGACCAACATTTCCTCCTTGTTGTTGCCTAGTTGTTTGCAGCCTTGCTGTGAGATGCTGGATAGCCCTCATTCTTGCCTGGACCTCAGTTCCTACTCCAGAATCCAAGGAAATTAGACTAGATGATTCCCAAGTTCCTCTTGGTCTGTACCTCTAAGATCACAGTGCTGTGTCTTTTTCAAACCTAAGTTTTCCACAGTGTTTTGCAAGAGACCAGAAAGTAGCAAGGGAAGCCAAGGAACCCTTTGGACAGGAAGCACCAAAGCCCATGAGCCACCTCTGTGTAGACCTTTGATGAGTTCAGCCTGTCCTGTCTGATTCTCAAACCTTAACAGAGTTTACCACCTCTGATTCTCTTGCCACAAATGCACATGACCCATTCAATATGAGGAGGGCCCGCTATTACACAAGGGCACCATGGAAATAATTGGGATGGAGTCGATAAGAACATAGTCTTTCAGCCAAGAGACAGGGGAACTCTTATCCTCAGGAAAGGAAAGAATGCATTATAACCATGGGAGAGAGGCAGACATTCACCACTCCTGCCATCCTCACCAAGGGAGGTCAAAGTGTTACAGAGGCTGTGATGATGAGCAAAGACTGTGGTATTGTACCCCAGGACAAGAAGTAATGAGGCTAAGGAGATGAAAGACAGAGTGGAGAGGCAGCCAAGCTACGTTCTCATGAATAGGATATTATATGAGGAAAGAAAAAGGGCAGTATATGAGAAGACAGAACTCCCATTGATTACTGAATTCTGATTGAACACTAGCCAGCCTTGGACAGTATGATGCCTTCTGCTGAGCCCTGGTGAGACTACACTTAGATAAGACTTCCTGCCCTGCATGAGACCCTAGAAGCTATCACAGATCTGAGGGTGGGGATCAATAAGAATGAGGTGGTAGGCCACTGCCACCAAAAATTGGCTTGAAACTCCTGGCAAGGTACAAATAACCCTGGAGCTCTAGCCACCATAGGGGGGTTGACCTCTCTCCTAGGAACATTAAGTGTCCGTGAAGAATGAAATACCATGTGGATGTCTTTGGTAGAGAAAAAAGAGAGACCCGCAAAGAAATGTGAATATTCCAAAAACAACTTCCACATCATTTTGCTGAGTTTGTGCTTTTATGAGCAAATCAGGGTAAAAGAAAAAAACAAGGGGAAGGGATATTTAAATGCCCCGTCCCAAAAGCAGTGAGAGAAAAAATACACACACACGCTCAACTTACTTCCCAGTGGCCTGAGAATCACTTTGAACACCAGATGTTAGAAATATATTTCCTAGAGCTTCCTCTGCCTGCATGAGAGTTTCACAAAAGTCAATTTCCTAGAACATTCTTTATGAGAATATTGGATATTTATGAATACCAGAGTTCATTCTAATATACTAGACATGCTGGTACTTTGATGGCACTCTAATTCTAGAATCCTTGAGAACAGACGTCTGAATATATCTGAAATGCATTTGGCAGGAGGCCCTGAGAAATGACACAGCAGAATTCATGTTTGTTTCGCAGCCCAGAATCTGACAATGAGTTGATCTTTGTGTTCTTTCTCTTTTCAGTCTCATTTAAAATCCAGGCTTCTCCGAACCCTGGGGAATTGTGAGTGCTTTCAAGTGCTTTCTTTAACTTTTAGGAAGGTGTTGGTTAGTTGAAGAAAAATTAGACATAGCTTGATGTGGACCCAGCTGAGAAAGAGTAAGACAGAATAATTAACTTATAAAAGGTAGTACCTAGAGTTTAGAAATATAAAACCATAATGACAAATCCTGATAATTTCTTTTACAGACAGAATTGTGGTATCCCCCTATATTATGGAACAAATGTCAGAGGAATTAAAGTGCCATAAAATTCTTAATATACTATCTGCTGTTCCCAATGCAAAGGTTTCTTTGCTAGGAATCTCTCCTGTCTTTTGGCCTTTAGCATATAACTTTTGCTCGAATTACAAAATATTATACCTTCAAGGTCTTAGGCCTAGAATTCTGATCAGAATTGCAAAGGAGAAATCTACCTGTCGGTACATGCCACCCATTTGGTGCATGGATTCAGGGTCAGCGTGCCGAATTACAAATCTCATAGATTTCAAGTGCCTGCCCAACTTTCACTCTAAAAACTATACCTTAAATTAATGTACTATTCTTATCTAAAAATATATATATTTTTTGAACTTTGAGGCTATAATTTGTCTTAAAGCTATAACCTCATATCTGCTTCTGCAGTTGTTTTTAGGACATCCTTCAGTTCTCTTTAGAAGGTATTACTGAAATACTTATGTGTTAGGGGTTCACACCCCTCAGATTATGGATGCTGAAACTAAGATACAGAAGGGTAATCATCTGGCCCCATTCACCAGACTTCTTTCAGTGCGATGTTTTTTCTACTCTCTTTGTATTTGCATGAAAATCTATGTCTGCCTAATTATTTTTGGCATGAGCCCGAAGCACCGGGAGAAAAGATAATGTCAATCAAGTTCAGAAAAATAATAAAGGACACTAAGGCTTTTATGGCTACAAAGAAGATGCTGGGAAACTAGACTTATGTCTGGAAGTGTCTATGTCCTAGTTTATCTAGTAAGAGAATTACACAATATGAAAGAGAAAGAATCATTGAAGGGAGAATGCCAGTATGTGGGTGCTCAAACCCAAGATTAAGGGTGTTTTTCCCAGGGTCAGAAAGGCTCCACTGGTAACCCACCGCTCAAGTACAACCCTTTATTCCATCCTTTTATTTTGCTATTGGGAATGCCTTGTATAGCAACTAGGATTCCTGGGGTTATTTTCTTAGACAATCCAGACAATGCACCCAAAAGCAGAAATATGATCCCTGGGACTCAGACGTCCCTTGTAATTTTTAGGTAATTCAAGAATGCTTAATTGACATTAGGTCTTTGGTGTTTTGTAACTATTAATATCAGGGAAGTTATTTGAATAACTAACATCATAGCAGGAGAAAGGTCCATTTCCCATTATTGCATAAGTCTGTTTCTTTTAAAATACTTTAGTGATTTTGTGAATGAAATACAAAAAAAACAAAGGCAGAGTGAAAAACAAAATCAGAAACTTTAATAAGAATTTTAGTAGAGCAAACCTAAAACTTTATTGTATATATATATATATATATATACACACACACACAAAATGGTATATATACACAAAATGGGAAATATTCTCTGAATGTAATGCGCTGCTCATGATCTATCATGCAATCTGGAACATACCTATCTTGTAAATGTTGGTTTCAAATACATCTCTGATACGTTCTAGCTTATTATTTCTTCTGATTGTTCCTCTTACGTTTGCATCATCAAACCTCAATATTTGAAAAAATTTGGGAACATTTGATGGCTCCTGATTTTTAAAAATATTTTATTTATTTATTTGTTTGTTTGTTTGTTTATTTGACAGAGAGAAACACAGCTAGAGAGGGAACATAAGCAGCAGGAGTGAGAGAGGGAGAAGCAGGCTTCTCACCGAGCAGGGAGCCCGATGCAGGGCTGCACTTAACTGAGCCACCCAGGTCCCCCAATGGCTCATGATTTTGAGGAAGAGAGGAAGAGAGGATAACCATGTTGTTTTCTCCAGAATTGCAAAATGTTTTAATTTCTACACTTATAAACCCCAACTTGGAATTGGAATGACTAATTCGATGAGTTGTATTGTTACATTATCCATTTTTCCCCCAATTACCTGTGATACACACCTACCTTCAGCATTTGTCCACATGTGAAGCATCTGGGGTGCACGAGAGTTCTTTTTTTTTTTTTTTTAAAGATTTTATTTATTTGACAGAGAGAAACACAGCGAGAGAGGGAACACAAGCAGGGGGAGTGAGAGAGGGAGAAGCAGGCTTCCCGCCGAGCAGCGAGCCTGATGTGGGGCTCGATCCCAGGTCTCCGGGATCATGACCTGAGCCGAAGGCAGTCGCTTAACCAACTGAGCCACCCAGGCGCCCCGAGAGTTCTTAAAGAATACAGTTTTATTTCATGTTAGAAAGACAGGATGGTTACATTCTTGTCCCCCAATTTTACATGGCAAAATTCTCCTTGCTGAATAATTAAATATATGAGTACCATATAGCCTTTGTGTCTCTAGAACTATATTATTGCTCAATCATTGAGCCTTTGAGAAAATTCGTCTTAGAAATCATCACATGAAAACTCAGTCTGAGACTGAACACAGACAATCTGTTTCACCATCTTCATTAGGATCCAAAGTGACTCTGTCTCTTTATGTTCATCTTCTGATTTAACAGTTTTGAAATCTCTTCCGCTGTCAATTTTAATCTCTTTGCCATTATGTGGAGAAAATGAAAAAAAAAAATAGGACTTCTTATAAAAACCTAAAAGTGGATTACAAAGGTAAAGATTATGAAGACTGCTATACCTCTTTAAAAGTTGATGCGGTACTCTTGGGCAACACAGCAAGAAAAAAACACCCTAGATAATTATGCAACAGTAGATCCATCTCAACAGCCTTCTAGATTTCTTAATGCATCATCGTTCTAGGTCAGTTGTCCAATGGAACTGTCATGAAAGTCACTTGTATAATTTTACATTGTCTAGTGGGCACATAAAATATAAAAGGAAACTGATAAAATTCATTTTAATATATTTTACTTAATCTATAATATTACCTTATAACATGGAATCAACATAAAAAATTATTAATGAGCTATTTTATATTCTTTATTTTTATTCTAAGTCTCTGAGATCTAACACGTATTTTGCACTTAAAGCACATTTCAATTTTAAATAGCCACATTTCAAGTGATCAGAGTCACATGTAGTAAGTGGCTACGGTATTAGTCTGGTTTTGGACAATTCCACCATTCTTCCCTTTTTAAACATTTTAGCCTTTTGGTTTTGGGCTCACTGGAATTGAGAAGTATGAATAAAGTAATCCCTACAATGGTAAAGAGAGAAAATATCTCAAGACATGAAAAGGCAAAATCACTACATTTTCAAACTGCATTTTAGAATTTATAGAGGGTCTAACAGACCCTATGATAATTGCAAGACATGCATTTTATTTTTAAAAATATTTTATTTATTTGTTTATTTTTCAGAGAGAGAGAGTGAGAGAGAGAGAGAGAGCGCACAAGCAGGGAGAGCAACAGGCAGGGCAGGCAGAAGGAAAAACAGGCAGAGTGAGAAGCAGACCCCCTCAAGCAAGGAGCCTGATGCAGGAACTGAGCCAAAGGCAGATGCTTAAATGACAGAGCCAGGCAGGCATCCCATGTTATTGTTTTTTTTAAGTAGTTTTGGAATTGTTAAAACAACAATAAGAGAACATAAAGCTGGGGTGGGGGGCAAAGAGTTTAACAGACATCTCACTGAAAGAGATACAGAGAAGAAAAATAAGCATATGAAAAGATGTTCCACATATGACATCAGAAAAATGGATATTAAAACAATGAGATACGATGGTATTCCTATTAGAGTGGTCAAAATCCAGAACACTAACGCCACCAAAGGCTGGCGAGGATATGAAGCAACAGGAACTCACATTCATTTCTGATGGGAAGGCAGAATGGTACAGCCACTTTAGAAGATAGTTTGGCCGTTTCTTACAAAACAAAATATATTCTTACCATACAATCCACCGATCACGCTCTTTGGAATTACACAAAAGAGTTGAAAATTTATGTCTATGAAACTAGCACAATCAGTGCAACGATTAATTATTCAGCAACGGATTTTTTGCCATGTAGATTTGGGAACCAGAACTTGACCATCCTGTTTTTCTACAATGACATGAGACAGTATAACAATTCCTGTGCATGAAAGTTTACCCCATATGCTTTATGAGCAGACAGATGCTGAAGGTAGGTGTATATCCAAAGTAATTGGGGAAACAAATGGATAATGTAGAGACTTCATAGACTTTATGTATAACTGCCAAAACTTGGAAGCAACCAGGATGTCCTTCAGTAAATAGAAGGACAAAGACCTGGTACATTCAGACAATGGAATATTAATCAGCACTGAAAAGAAATGAGCTATTAAGCCATTAAAAGGCATGATGGAAGCTTAATTGCATATAACTGAGTGAACAAAGTCCACCTGAAAAGACCATAAGCTTGTGTGATTCTAGCTAAAGGACATTCTGGAAGAGGCAAAACCATGGAGATAGTAAAAGGACAGACAGACAGTAAAAGTGGTTGCCAGGGGTTTTGGGGTGGGAGGAATGCATAAGTGGGGTGCAGAGCAATTTCAAGGCAGTGAAACTATTCTATGATACCATAATGGTGGATTCATGTCACTGTATATTTGCCCAAACCCATGGAATGTTCAGTACCAAGAGTGAACCTTAATGTATCCCACGGGCTTTGGAGAAAAATGAGGAGTTCACGCAGTTTCCTTGACTGCAACACCTACAGCGCTCTGGTGGGGGTGCTGGTAATGAGGGCGGCTGTGCACCTGTGGAGACGGAGGCCACCTGGGAGATCTCTGTACTATCCTCTCAGTTTCACTATGAAACAAAAACGACCCTAAAAAAGTCTTAAATTTTTTCTTAAGTTTTTCTTTGCACTTCAGAAACCTCTAAGATACCACAAAAGCCACAAAGTAGCAATCTATAGAAATGGGTATAACTGTTCAAAAAAATACTCAGTTGAGTCTAAAGTATCTTAATAGTATATCAAAAATTAACCATTTTCTTTGCCTTTAATTTTTCTTTTCCTGGAAACATTGTATCCATCATCTCATTTTTTTGGGGGGGTCTGTCACCTAGATTTTAAGGAATATGAATTTTGAAACTTTTTGTATCCCTAATTGAAGTTGAACCTGCTTTGCCTATAAAAATGTATATATTCGTAATGTGAGTATATATTCCTATAAACAGGAAAACACATTGGTATTTTTAAGTACTATATATTATATATAATACTATTCTGTCAAGTTATTTATAACTGAGGTATGAAGCTGTTTTCATGACCTCTAATGTTAGCCCATTAAAGAACAAACTTTTTCATTTCTTTCGCAAAAATCATTAAACCATTTTGATAATATTTTATTGGTTGAATCAATGTATGTAATTGAAAGGTGATATTAACACTGAATTTAAAGGGGAATATACCCAGAACCCACCATCTGCAGTGCTAATTCCATATATAATAAGGTAATTGGCATCTATCCCCAACACTGCTGAGAACATTACCATGGGAAAGTCACTAAACAGACATTAGGAATATCTGTAGTCTAGTCCTTGTTCCAAAGTAAACCTGTTCTGCTTTCAATGAAATAAAGTGTTACATCTGAGAGTATCTCATGTACTAAAGGAGGACAGCTTCCAAGTCTTTCCTACCTCATAGGTTGGCTAAAATAATAAAATAATGATTATTTGGCCTGAGATGAGAAACATCAACATCTGAACCTCTGTAATATTTCTTTCAGTGCCTCCTCTTCTTCCTCAATGGTAAAAATAAAGGACGGATGGATGGATGGACAGACAGAAGACAGACAGACACACACACCCCATCAATACCATTTCTCAATGCATTTTTATTTATTTTTTAATTTTATTGCATGTCCTGGCAAACACAAGTGGCTTGGAGATTTGCCTCTGGCTCACCAAAAGCCCATTATACAAAATACCAAAAGACAAGCAACAGAAGCTTAAAAAAAATGTATCACATCTATAAGAAAGAAACTTTCAAAACATTAATAAAGCATATAAAACATTTGACATTTAACTTTTGTACAATTATAAAAATAATAAAAAAGCACAACCTTTAACATTCAACATCCCACATACTATACTTTAGGAGGATATCAAGAAAACAAAAGGCAAATGGATTTAATAAAGAAGGTTCTAGTCTCCCTTTCTCTTTCTCATCACCTCCAAACAAAACCCATCTGCTCATCAGCAGACTGCATTGAGTTGAGCATCCCCCCAATCTCCACTGGTCCACTCCCACTTGTGGGTCCTGAATACTCATTCATGCTTTATCCCAGCTCCTTATACACTCAAAGGGCTGAAGTTGCCACCAGGACATGAGACCAGCTCTGTGCTTGGCCTTGGTCAGTGCCAAACATGCACGATACAGTACAGGAATTTCTGAGTCCCTAGTGCTACCTGAACAGTGCTGAAATAGCTCAGAGGAGGTCCTAGGTTCGTTCAAATACTCAGGACATTCGGGGAAGCTATGCCCTCTGAGCATTGCCAATGTACAACTTTCATTCTTCCCCTCAGTAGGTTTTCAAAGCCAAGCTGCATACTTACTGCACAAATTAACAGTGCCCCTTACCATTTAAGCACAATAAAACTTTGAAATCAAGGACTCGCTCTCTTGAACATACAAAATAAAAATAATAATAAAAAACAATGTTCCCTTCCCCCTATCTTACAATTATGGCATTTTTTTTTTTACTTGTTTGGCATTATAGCCTTACTAAATGGTGTTTCCATGAAAATATAAAAACAATAATAATAATAAAAAAAAGTTTCAACTGTGGTTCTGGAAAACCCACTATCCCAAGAAGAAAATAAAAATTGAAACACAAAGGATGCAATTTCACACACAAAACATATATACACTTGTCTGGTGAAACTCACACATTATCCTTTGGAGCCACATTAGCCCTTTTGCACTTTTAAACAACAGTGGAAGTGTATGTGCAATCATAGCTCTTTATCAGAAAGCACAGAACTTTAGAGCTTATTAGCATATGTACAAAATATCTGTTTTAGAGTTTGAAAAACAAAAAAAAAAGAATCTTTCTGAAAGATCTACAGAAATATTGTCCTTTACAGTTTCCCAAAGTTTGAAGACACTCTCTGTCTATGTGGTTCAAGCAACACCTCTGTTGGAAGGCTAATCCCCTGATCTGTGGGGACATTTTTACAGTCCAGAAGAGAGATGGATGGGAAGTTGGATTCTCACAGTTATTTGCCAACAAAGTCAAACTCCCATTGATCTAGAATGAAAAGTGATAGGGTGAGCCAACTGATGCCACAGGAAAACTGATCTTATAATTTTAGATTTTCCAAATTACTACTCCTGTTTTAAACCTTGAAGAAAGAAAGATAAAGGAGTCTGTACTTGGCAGAATTTTATACAACAGGAGGGTTTTCAAAAGAAACATGTATCAAATAATACTAGCTCAGTTTCAAAAGGTCTTTTAAGAATTTTAATTCATGGCTCATGGATCTCTTGCTGTTTAATGGAGATTCAGTATTTCTGTACAATTACTGTTTTTCCTGGGTATTCTGAATAGACACTACAATTTCAGCATAAGAACTAGGGATATGACATTCATCCCAATCAAATCAACCTGAGTTTCTAACAAGGGTAGCAAATGTGTCATTGACTTAGTCCAGTATTGAAACTTGGCCACAAATATTTTCCTAATACATAAAAAGAGCTAAGGTATCTAGTATTAAATGTAAGGGGGTTGATACACCCAAATACATGATACCCAATATTTTTGAACTAGCTGCCAGGGACCTTTTAAGAATTTTAGCCATGATCCACATTCCCCCCTCTCCCAACCAAAAGAAAGAGAGGGTATTTCCTTTCTTCTAGGGTATGATAATCATAACATGGAGTTTTTCTTGTAATCAGACTTAATAACCCCAAAGTGAACCACCACTAGTAGTAGCAATGTCAGTAACATAAGGGACACCGACATAGAGAACCATGTACACAAGAATACAGTCTCACCCATACAGTATGCAATGGTAAATAAAACTGGATCCAACCAAATCTTTGATGTAGCAATTGCTTAGCATCAAAAGAACTGAAAGGACATTTTTGTACACTCATATGTGCCATCAACCTCTAGACACCTATTACCATACAGGATACTCCTTGAAAGAACGGGTATAGGTAGGCCATCTGAACAAGTAAATTAAAAAAAAAAAAGTTGATAAGTGCAACTGCAACTCAATTTCCTTTCTTTAAATTACATTTAAACAATACTCCATGACCCCACCCAAAAATATATACTGTATATTTATATATTTATATATATAGTCTTAGACTATAAGGGTGAAAATGCTTTATAAAAGTCAACGAGAAATCTGTGCAGCTTAAGGAGACACCCACTGCTCTTTTGCTCACTTCCACCTAGCCATGATAACTTCAGTCCTGCAAGCAATAGATTTGAGGGCTTAAAGCCAGAATCGGAATCAGGTGCCAGGTTGGACATTAAATCAAAGATAGCCTCTTACTCTTTCTTCCCTTAAGAAGCCAGCCTGAGAAGAGCAAGGAGAGGAGCTAGGGAGGACGCTTTGAAGGTCAAGCACTAGTGCCTTGTAGGGAGGCAGACAGACAGATGGGGAGAGGATGGGAGATGTTCACACGGTAGTGCTCACTCGCCCTCTTCTTTGATGCGCTGTTGCTTGTTGCGACGAGCATCCATGTCAAAGTTGAAGTCATTCCACTCATCGCGGGGTGGGAAGGAGATGGTCTGGCGCAGGGTGAAGCGCACGGCATCGATAACACGCTCGCCCCGGGTCTCACTGGAGCCCACGCTGACTGTGGAGGCACTGCTCGGGGTCCGCAGGAGGTGGGGAGGGGAAGAGAAGTCATGGAGCTGCCGGTGGTCCAGGATGCCCTTCCAGATGGCATGCCGGAATTGCTCAGGGATTTTTAGACTTGCCA
This sequence comes from Spilogale gracilis, assembly GCA_004023965.1. Taxonomy (NCBI): domain Eukaryota; kingdom Metazoa; phylum Chordata; class Mammalia; order Carnivora; family Mephitidae; genus Spilogale; species Spilogale gracilis. The sequence continues at coordinate 20,465 of PITA01006208.1, forward strand.
AATCCTATGTAATAGGGAAGAGAATCAGGGAGAATTAGGAAAAATGGGCATTTTGTCCACATCATTTTGTCATTCCCACTGTTCCAATTTAACTGACTTAAATTTACTTCTTTCTATGCTGGAAAATACAATTAGTTCTCAGGTAACCTGTGGCATTATATGTAACTAAGCAAAAGGTATACAGCCTTGAGGTGCCACTTCTGCTTGTGAATAACACTTCACTTATTCCCTCCTGGTCTTAGTTTCTTTGCTGGTAAAATAGGGATAGTAGTTAGCTGAGAGGGCAAAGATCCTGCAAAAGAACACAAGATAAAGAAACCTTCCAACTCTTAAATCTACCTGGCTCTAGTGACTATAAGAGAGATATTAATAGACCATCACCACTGCTAAAATGTGTTGATGAGAAGAAAAGATTACTAACAGATAATGAACACTTTCTTTTTTTTTTTTTTTAAAGATTTTATTTATTTATTTGACGGAGAGAAACACAGCAAGAGAGGGAACACAAGCAGAGGGACTGAGAGAGGGAGAAGCAGGCTTCCCGCTGAGCAGGGAGCCCGATTGGGGCTCGATCCTGGGTCTCGATCCTGGGTCTCGATCCTGGGTCTCGATCCTGGATCTCCAGGATCATGACCTGAGCCGAAGGCAGTCGCTTAACCAACTGAGCCACCCAGGCGCCCTAATGAACACTTTCTACATGGCAGGCACTGAACTAATTATTTTACATTTGTGATCACATTTAATGCTTAGATTAACAGTAGATACTCTTACACCTGTTTTATAGGTCAAAAAAATGAAGGTCAGAGAGGTCAACAAGTCTAAAGTTACACAACTAAGTAAATGAATTGGGAACTCAGGACAGCCTTCACACCTAAAACTGCCCGAATGGCCAGAAGGTTGCTTGGTGTTTGGCGAAATCAGGATATCCAAAAGCAGAGTGTGTGTCCATGTACTATGAATGTGAGTGGAAGACATCAGGAATGTGCTCGATCTCAACTAAGTATGGTGACATCGTTCACATTTATCTCATTATGTCTTCATTAGCTTGTTTCAGTGATGGCTCACATCTTTTATGGAGCAGCATGGTGGATAGAAAAAATTGTGCTTAGAGTTAGAAGACCTTGACAGAGGTTCTTATTCTGTTACTAACTGGCTCTAGACCTTCATCAAGTCACTTTTGCCCTACTGGCCTCAGTTTCTTCCTTGGTAAAATGGGACAGAGTTCCTTTTTTAGGTCCACACATGTTATTGGTTCAGGTGTAAATATGGATGTGAAGGCATTTTGCAAACTATAAAGCACACTATCTAAAGCTTAACCATTTGTATTATTAATATATTAAATTATTATGAACCCATCCCAGTATCTTAGACGAGATACTTAGGAAAACTCCCCAAATGAACCCCATTCTTCTTCCAGGAAGAAATTCTAAACAACTCAGACAGGTGTTGAGAGACAAGCTGGAAAAGGGGTTTCTACTTCCAGTAATGAGATCCAAGAAGCTGAGATGAGGATGCAGAAATTAGATAGCCTCCCCGTTAGCTTCCCTTTTGGATGCCTGCAGTGTGGGTCCTCCAATTTCCTATTCTAGCAGAAGGACACATTATAAAGAAAGCAACCCACACATAGACAAGGAAGCATATGTCTTCATGCTTCTGAAATTCTCAGTAAGTCCAGAACACTGTAAATTGGCCTCCATCAAGCTGTGTGATTCTCTGGACAGATCTGAACTTAAAACTGACAGGTAAGGAAGCTGTGCCCAGACATCAGCATGAGACCTAGCCAACAAGAGCAGAGAGGGACTTATGGAGGACATCTGCAGATCCTAATAGCCAAGGGAGGAGCATCCTGACACACTCCCCAGTGGGGGAACAGTCAGCAAGTGGAAGGCATCATTTTAAAAATATAAGAAAGGACATTAGTCCCTGTTCTATCACATAGGGCTGTCAAGCACAGGGCAGCTCTGTTCTCCTCAATGGATGAACATTGTTGTAAAGTGACATGAAACCTGTCGAAACTTACTCCTAAAGCTTACTCTATAGTTTCCACTTAATTCATTCCATCAGGGAGTAGCAGCTGGGGTGATTTATAGAGTGGGGAGGAGTGGGGTGGGCAGAAGGGCAGTATGCCATATTCTTGTCATCACAGGGTTAGGGGGATTCTCATGCTGCAGGGGCATCTCTAGCATCGGTGCTCAAGGAGGGGAAAGAAGAGATCCCAACCAGAGAAGCAGCAGCAGAGGCAGACAGTATCTTCTTTCACCAGTTCAAAGGGCCCTCTGGAAGCTGGAAAACAGGATAGTAAACCCCAAAGAGAGCAACATGAAGAGCAGCCTGGGAAGAGAATCAGATTGCTGTAAACCAGAACAATATAAGCTCCCATGTGAGCAGTTCAAGAAGCGGTGTAGGAAGGAAAAAAAAGTCCCCTTGTATCCAGCTTGCTCCAAAAGACAAAGGACATCAAAGCCAGAAGGGAGGGCTCTTTAACCTCATTTGATAAACTGAGGCTCAGAGAGGCAAAGTGATAACCTCAGGTTCTCATTATTACTAAAAGCATGAATGGGACTTGAACCATGACCAGTGATTTTTGCCAAGGCTCAGGGATGGCTTGACCCTATTCCCATAGAATTGAAAATGAATGAACACACGGTCCTGAGAGGAATAGCTGAATCCTCCCTAAGATGTGACTTTAAGGAAAGGTAGAAGACAGTAGTAGAGCTAAAGACCAGAAGCTTCTGGTTCTGTCATCATCTCATGATGCAAATTATTCTACTGTCACCTCTCCATGTTTTAAAGTGAAAATAATATCACCTGCTTTCTGCTAGTTTCCCTGGGGCCTAAGCGATCAATGAGAACATCTACAAAGTTCTTGGAGTTCTTCAGAGATTATAAGTTTCATGGAGGTGGGAATTGGATCTCTTCTTTCCCACTCTGAATAGAATGTGTGTGCAAGACAAGTGTTGGCTGAGCTGATGAGCTGAGGAAGACTGCTATGCTTCTCAAGTATGTAGGCTGTGAGGCCAGGGAGTCTTTCTAATCTGGTAATGGTTTTCACCAAAATTGAGGACTGAGGGCATGCTAAAAACAAATGTTAAAAACAGGGGGATCTGAACTACCAGATGGATGTCACCAGAGGGAGGAAATGAAGAAATAAAACTCAAGAGAAAAGTCTAACAGTTACTTACATCCATGGAGTAATGCTCAATCTGATAGATGGTGGTCAGCCCTTGGGTCGTGAAATAGTCCAGACATGATGAACAGCCCAACCTCGCTAAGAAACTGCAGAGGGAGGAGGGAAAAGGAAGGAGGAAACAGAAAAAGAAAGTTCACCCCAACTGCATTGGCGAGATAAAGGAAAACCCAACATTTTGCTCTGGGATGTCCTACAGGAGAGACTAGGGGCAGATGAGATCAATCTGTGTGGGCCTTGGGTTTGAGGTTTGGGGATGGGGAGTGACTTGAACTTTAGGTCTACAGAACATAAAATCAGCTCCGAGGATTCCTACAGAGCAGTGATTTTCAAATGGTGATTGGTGGAATCCTTGGGTTTTATATAGGTAAGTGCCTTAGGAGCCATTGCAGGGGGTGAAAGGAAGGAGTCCAGTGGTCAGGTTCCCAGCTCTCTTGCCTCCGGCCTCTTTACTTCAAAAAGAGCATCTCTACTAGAATTGCTTTGTATCTGGGGTTTCTGAGAATGGTTCATGTGGCTAAGAAAAACTGGAGGCCACTATACTATGAAGTCATTACTGCTTTCTTGTTTATGTCCTGCTCAGAATACAGTGTGTGCTGACCTCAGATGGATGGTGTCACCCTCACCGAGCCACAGGCTGGGTGGTGCAAGCCATGCACTTTGCCATCTCTGACTGCCGCTGCTTGGTACTGTCACATAGGTCACAGGGGGATCCATGCCCATTATTCTAGCAGCCAAATGAGAGGATCCCTCTGCACATGAAGCAGGGGCAAGCAATGTACACTAGGCAGAGAATGCAGCACCCACTCTTGCGTCTGGGGGAATAGGTCTTTGAGGCTGCATGCATTTCTTTCTTCCAGCAATCTGAAAGCCTTGCCTAGAGTGTGTGTTCTTAGCTTATGGCAAAGCAGGAGTGGCCATCAGGCTCTTACAAGGTCATTTTTGCACACATTCAAACTTTTTTATGCACATCTCCCTCCGATATAACGAGGCCATGGTGGCTGAGAGCTATGAGTCCTGGAGAATGGGAAAGGGAGCGAGATAGCAAGTTTACTGCCCTTCTGGGAACCCCAGCCCTGAGCACCAATTTGAAGGCCCCAACTGACTGTGTAAAACTGTGAGGGAGGATGGGGGTAAGTGAAGATGCGGGGAAACAGGCATGAAAAATGGTATGCCTACCAACTCACATTTTCACTTTTTCCCCATGCGGATCATTGCGCTTTCCCTTGATGCAACACTACTGACCACTACTGACCACAGATCAGAGATAACAGTGATGAACTGCCACCAGAGGAAGGGCGGCTTCTTTTTTTTCCCCCCCAACTGTGTAATGAACTCTGAGAGTGTCCACCCTCCACCACCCAGATTTGCTTAGGACAGGCCCCTAGGGGCACATGCTGTGGACTCACCTGACAAGGCTGCAATCTGTGGGGTACGGAGGTGGGGGAGTGCAGTGGGAGGTGGATGGCATGGAGAGTGGGGGAGGGAGGGCCTGGGTGGGGCTGAGTCCATTCATGTCTCCAGCCATTGGCATGTGGGTGCCCATCATAGGAACTGAACGGAAGCAGGAGGAACAGAGAGGGTTACTGCCGTCATCAGTACCAGCTTCCCAGTGGTTCATCTTGCCTGGTTTAATGTTACCAAGGGCCAAATTCATCAGCTTTCCTAGTCAGCCTTCTCTCTCACTGCACCCCTTCGAGGACCCCACTTCTCACCCAGAAGAATAGAGAAGTCACCAAACTCCAAACTAGATGCACACTTTTGGACCTTCACACATTCTCTTAGAACAATCCCCCCCACTTCTTTCCCTACTTCTCATGTTCTAACTGCTCATTATTCCTGATGTGAACATATTCCTCTTTGTATCTGCCTTTGTGGGTTATATTTCTGTCTCTCTCATTAGGATAATTGCTTAAGCATGGAGATTAGACCCTGTACGTGTCCCAATCCCCAAAAACCCTAGCACGGTGCCTGGCACCAATCACGTGCTCAGTAAACTGATGTGCAGTGAACAAATACAGAGAGACCTGTAAATGAGAGAATGACTTCTGGAATATTTGACTTGGGATAGGAGGATTTACGGCAATATTTGGGAACCATAAGCCTAATGAGAAAGGATGAAATTAAAGATTTCAGCTCCTTCTTATGGTCCATTTCTGGATTGTATACAGGGACACCAGCCACCCTGACTCTTTTTTTTTAACTAAACTACAAACTGGAAACCTTCACCTGTAGAGAAGAAAAGCTTAATACTGATAATATTTATGAAGCAAATTTTGCCTTCAGATCAAAAAAAGAGAGCAAAGGAACATAGCTACAAAAAGATTAATGCAATTTGTTTTTTTTTTTTTTTCAGTGAATACAAATATGCCAAAAAGGAGAGGCCTCTGCCACTAACTGGTCAGCTAAGGAGCATGGGCTTATCATATCTCAATAGTTTTGCCTCTGACTTTGTCAATGATATCAAAGAAAAACTGTTAAGTATAAATGAGAAAAAACAGGCAACCTATAACTTTCACAAATGTGAAGGAATAAAAGGACTCTAAGATGTCACAAGGAGGAAAATAAAGTTAAAAAATATACATGGTGCTTTTTCCTTTTACTGTCAAAGCAGCAGACCTATCAAGGGGTAAGGATTTGAGCAGTTCTAAAGTCTTTGTGCAGACCAGGTAACCATAGTGCATACACTCTATCTCATTTAAATCTGAATGTTTGCCATCAGACCACAGACAGTCACAATACTAGCTTCCCTTAACTTCTTTAAAACAAATAAACAAACAAACAAAAATCCTAGTCACCTCAAGGCAATACTAAAATGCACATTGAAAAGCTTGATCAAAGTAATGAAGGATTTCAAAGGAGGAGACTGAGGCATTGTTTTCTGAGGGGCGTCATAGGATACAAGTGCAATGTCTGGGCTTCTGCATCCATGAGGGTAGGAGACATCCTTCTGTGTTTTATCTTCCTTTTGGTTTTCTCTAGTTTGAGAATTCACTCTGCTAGATTTATTTCTTATGGATAATTTTATTTACAGCAAAGCTATATAGCAATCATCATCCATTTGGAGACCTGATTCTCACATTGCCTCTTACAGTTAGACTTGTTGATGTGAGGAATCTGTGCATGAATAAGAAAAAGGGAGACTCCCTTCTCTATGTCAATTCCTTAATGACTGTATACAAGATGAAGCAGACAATCTAAGAAGGCCAAAAATCATATGGACACAGACTCATAAGATGTTAAATGTGCAAAAAAAAAAAAGATGTTAAATGTGCAAAGTGATAATGTTATGAATGGAAACTAAGCATTAGAGCAGAGAGACGACTTGCCTGCAGTTGCCCAGCCTAATACTCCAATAAAGTCCAGAATCCATAATATATTTCTCTGGAATTTTAAGTCTACCACACCATGGTACTTCGCACATGTTAGATAGATCTCCTTTTCACTTTCTCAAAGGAGGAAGGAGGCGGGTCCCCATCCAGGTTGACAGGAAGTGGATTGTTGTGATCACAGAGATCCCTTTCCCTACTGAAAGAATAATCTTCTCTACCTCTACCACTGTGCTTCGTAATGAACCATACACTTCCAAAGTGACAAAAAGTTTACCATAAGAAATTCAAGCCATTCAACTGTGATATGTTCTGTCCCACTCTGCCTCTCTTTAGCTTAGGAGCAAGCCTTTCCCCCATCCCACAGAGCAGTCTTCCCCTACACTAGCCCCACTGACCCCTAAGGTGCAGCTAAATGGAGAAGCTCTTACTGTTGGCTCCCATGCCGTCAGGAATGGTGGTGGGGGTGAGGGCGTTGCGCTGTTGAGGGTTGATAAGTTGGCTCACGGAAGGCAGCTTGTTCATGCTGTTCATTTTGTTCAGAGGTGGGGAGCTGTTACCATATGTAGACTGAGACTGCATCGAGGTCCTGGGAACACAAACATGGGAATGACAATGAGTATGTGACACTGGAGAGAGGCTACTGGTCATATCCAACAGGTCTCAGATTAAAACATGACCTTGAACTATACACTTGTAAAAATATTCCTCTAGGACTTATGACAAGAAGCTACTTGTGTTTCCATCCAAGAAGCTTCTTTTTTTAACTAGGGAAGGATTGCAAGGCTATCATGAAATCATATTTTTCCTGAATTTATAGGGTATAAAGTTGAATACCTTCCTAAAGAATCTCTTCTGTGAGGGGAAAAATAATTGCATCTTCTTTTGTTTCTATATTATTTTTTTCTCCATTCCTTTACCCCTTTTGCCCTTCAAGTCAAACAAGCTTGAAAATTAATGAGGGAAAAGAACTCAGTGAAGATCTACAGCTTATGAAAGACACGCAGGTGCCAATTTCAGACTGTAGCTGAGGCCCTTCATTTGCAGCTTCCTGGGCCATCAAGGATATAGAGAATATAAGTGCAAAGCCAGTCCAACAGAGAATTTGGCAGCACAACCTGCTTTCACTCAGAGCCCCCCAACATGGAACCCTGCTTTCTCAGCATAGAAGTTCATGGGCCATGAGAGAACTCATGGGGTTGCCAACAGCCTTTCCACACAGTAGAGCCCAAACAACTCTTCTGTTGACTTTTGACAAGTCTCCTGGGAGAAAAAGGAAAATGAATAATTCTATTTAGCATAACTTCGATCTGGAAACTTACTGGGATTGGTTTGTCATACTATGCATTATATTATATACAACATTCCCCATTCCACTGCTATTCCTCACTTTTTCTCTGATTATAGAACTGGTGATATCTACTATAATCACAGCAGGATATAGCAGCAGCAGATCGAAGTTTCAGACTTACTCTAGCATATATTAGAAACCATGGATCCCTGTGTGAGCCACGAAACACCCTTGCATGTGTTTTCTGACCAGGAAACTACGTGAACTGAATATATACACACTTACTCGAGTTGGATGTTAGAGGTAGAAAAGCTGGTAATAAATGGTCCCATGTGTGAGAAGCTCACAGTGTAGTGGATACATGGGGATAATAATCCAACCTACCTTGTAGGGTTATGGAGAGAACTGGAAAGGAGAAGGGGAGGAAGAACTTTAAAGACTATATGGCATTTGCAGTGAGTGATTACTGTGATCACAGAATGCAGATGGGCTTGAGCCTGTTTCTAACCCATGGTGGGAAACACTCCCCTTTTACAATCTTCAAAGAAAAGGTCTTATTTTGTGCCTCTCTCCTCCCTGTAGCCATATTTATATTGGGGGGGGGGAGTTTTCTGAGTTTTATAATAAATATATAAAATACACAATTTTGAGGGCTTTACAAGTGCACCCAGGTTCCAGACAAAGGTGGTATAATCATGTCTGAGTGAACAGTCAAAGGGTGCTCTAGCACTTGGCCTCTGCGGCAGCCGCTCTGCATTTTCCATAATTACACAAAACAGGGAAGGCTCCATTCCCTGTATCTGAAGAGCCATGGCTGGAGGAATTCAAACAATATGCTGTGTACACATTTGCATAAATTAGGATGACAGCTGATGTACCATTAACAATTCAGCTGCATTTTACAATTACTGATTTTAAAGTAAGAGAGTATGGATTTTTCTCTTTAGACCTTTGAAGAACTCACAATTATAGGTCCATGTCATATAAACAGGAGTTTATATAATAATCCCTCCCCACTGTAAGACACTTCTGGTTACCAAGGTCTCCTTTTCCCATTTTCTGAATGACCGTCGCATCCCCATGTAAGAGAACATGGTCTGGCAAGGCAGGGATGGGCAGAAATTATTCTATTTTACAGTTGTGTAAGCATAGGTCCTAAGAATAAATGTGCACAAGTCTGTATTACTAAATGATGAATTGAGAGGTCTCCTGGATTCTAGTCCAAGAGTTTTTTCTTTCATTCTGTGGGAAAATCCCAGAAATTGGACAGTAGTGTGCCATAAGTTATAGAATCAAGAAGTGGGTGAAGTGGTAAGAGAAATGTGGGGGACCGAGGTACAGCAGGGGCAAAGGATAGAGCAAAGGCAGTCCCCCAGCTGTCACCCAATCCACTCCATCCCCATGTAGAAGCCTTGCATTAAGAGTCAGCACTTTGGGTATACTTAGGAACATTTGCACATCCATATCAAAGTATAGAAAAGCTCAGGTAAAGTGGGCATGAGATGCTTTGACAGGTGCTTTTTCTCTCTGCCCACAACAAAGTACCCAAGATGGTACTTTGTGTACAGACTCCAGAGGCATGTTGGTCCTCTATAACCTAAAGAGGTCTCTATCTCTTTCATGCCCCAGATCAGTCAAATGCAAAGCAAGAGTTAATGGAAGCATCGCTTGAACCACTGATGACCGCCATTAAGAAAATAAAAATATTTTTAAGAGCTTTGCATTTTCCTGGACCTTTATTATAATATATTCCTTCTTCCAAATCCTGTTATACTTTTCCATTCCTTTTTTGTGGGTCTTTATTTTTTACCACTTTATTAGGTCATTTATTATGAGCAGCCTAAACTATTTTAGGAAGTTAGCCCCCAAACCAGAAATGAATAAAGAAAGAACATGAATTTTGGAGTCAACCAAAACATCCAGCTTTAGATGTTTTGGTTTTAACTGACACAGATTGATCTGACACAAATTAAGTAACTTTGGACGTTATGCAAAATCTCTGGAGTCTCATTTTCTTAATCTATAGAACAGATATTATACTAGAAGAGTGGCTATGAAGACTAACATGAAATAATATGGAAATGACATGGAAACAACCAAAGCGTCCTCTGATATGTGAATGGAGAAAGATGTGGTGTGTTATGTGGAATCTTACTCAGCCATAAAAAGAAGGAAGTCTTGACATTCATGACAACATGAATGGATCTAGAGGGTCTTATATGGAGGGAAATAAGTCAGATAGAAAAAAAGTGAATATTGCATGGTTTTATTTATACGTGGAATCTAAAAGTAAAGCTAATGAACAAGCAAAACAAAATAAAAATAGACTCATAAATACAGAGAACAAACAGGTGGCTTCCAGAGGGGTGAAGTTTGCAGGTATGAGCCAAGTAGGTGAAGAAGATTAAAAGGTTCAAACTTGAGTTATAAAATAAATGTCATGGGGATGTAAAGTACAGCCCAGGGAATATCGTCAATAATATAGTCATAGCTTTATGTGGTGACAGACGTTGACTATACTTACCATGGTGAGCATACTGTAATGTTATATAAACGTCAAATCACTATGCTGTACACCTGAAACTACTATAATATTGCATAGGAACTATACTTCAGTTTTAAAAATAATAGATTTGTAAAAATAACTTAAAAAAATAAAAAATGAAATACGTTACATTCATTTTTTTTAAATTAAATTATGTAAGAACCCTGGATATTGTCCTTAATTTATAGGTGCTCAAGAAACATTGGTTCTTTTTACTCTTATGTTTTAGGACCAAATATTTTAATACTGTAGCTTTGGGTCAAGGGGATGAGAGGTATGAGTTTAAGAATTAACGGGAGAGGGGCGCCTGGGTGGTTCAATTGGTTAAGCGACTGCCTTCGGCTCAGGTCATGATCCTGGAGACCCAGGATCGAGTCCCACATTGGGCTGTCTGCTCAGCAGGAAGCCTGCTTCTCCCTCTCACTCCCCCTGCTTGTGTTCCCTCTCTAGCTGTGCTTCTCTCTGTCAAATAAATAAAATCTTAAAAATATATATATACATTAATATTTGTTATATATATTTATTTGTATATATAATTGTATATATATAATTGTATATACATTTAATGTATATATATACTATATATATATACATTAAAAAAAAAGAATTAACGGGAGAAAGTGGTAAATATTCTCACTTGAACAAATCTAGGAATTAGGTTGAGTGGACAAATGGGGATAAGAGAGTATAAAAAAGTAAAAAATTCTGATTGTCTCTCCTTTAATGTGGAAGACAGGGCAAAAGCCACAAGGGCGAGGTCAGGGCAGTCTATTTATTGTTCAGTTTGCAATGTCTGAAATACAAATAGTATTTTGATAAGCTCTATGGACTGTGGGAAAGGGAGCAAGGCTGAATAAATCTGTGACTTTAAAGGTCTTGAAGGACAAGATTTTTTTTTCCCTTTAACATATAATGTTATAGTCCTTGAGTGGACAGTCCCAAAGATTACTGGGGAATCTGAAGAGAAGGAGAAAGTGTTCAAGAACGACAGGACCTGTGACACTATGGGTTTCTTACCCACAACCCCCCCTCACACACACACACACACACACACACCCCAAAATGAAAAAAAAAGTGAGAACATAGCAATCCTCAGAAAAACAACCATGTTTAAGTTCAGGCTGTTTTCTCTAGAGGAGTACCAGATTTTTCCAGGAATCCAACATAACTGAGCTACGGAAATGCGTATTTTATATATTTCTAGTTTTGAGAAGAAACCTGAAAAAGTTAAGTCCAAGTTCTTAACTTTAATGACTTGGGTTTCTATGAATAAAATTCAGTATCTTAGAGATGTAAGTGACATTTAAATTATCTGGCTTAAAAAACACTCTTCCTGATCCCAAGCCTAATGACTATCTATGTGGCAGAGAGTCCAAATTTTTGAAAAGATACAAATTCAAAATCATCTTCTCCATCTTGCTGGAGATACCTACAATTCCATCAAAGCATTCCTTTTTTTTTTTTTTTTTTCCCCTAAATCTTCCATTGTTTGAAAGTAACTCTCAGAGTAGAATGTAATGATCCCTCAGGGTAAATCTATTTCAGCAAAGGGTTGCTGGAGTTCAGAATCTGAGAGGGGGAAGAGATACCACGGGTAAAGCAAAACACCCTCTATAAGAAGAAGGTCAGAGTGAGGGAAGCCACATAACATCAGAAATGGTGGTGTTTCTCCTCCAAAACTTGCCCACTACTCTCCTGCCTGTAACCTTACCCTCTAGGTGGGTAATCTCACCTGTAAATACAAAAGGCAGCATTTCTTCTCTAGATAGAGAATATGTTCTGTTAATTCAAAGATATGAATTTATATAAATCACTATAAACACATTAAAAACTTACATAAAAATGGGGTGAAAGAAAAAAGCACTTGTGAAAGAAAAAGCAAATGTCAAAAAACTAAGTATACTCATTAGCACTTTCAGGGATTTGTGAACCCCTTAAAAGGGGATTAGAAAGTTATTAGGTTAATTGAAAACATCTTGCCAACGTGACAAGCTCAGCTGATTTCCCTAATATGCTTTTAACTCAAACATAAATATGTTTTTTCTTAAGTATTTTTTCAACCTGTTATATTCATTATTTTTATTCAGAAACAATTGTTTTTGAAGCTTTTAAAAACAATTACTCAAAGATTGGAACTAATGTAATTTAAAAAATTGGACAACAGTTTCCATTGCATATTTCTGGATGAATATTTGCTAATGCCTGTGTCACAGAAGCCAAATTATTTAATAAACTTGGATTTGATTTAAGTTTGTCAACTGACGATACAGCTCGAGTCTTATTCAGAGAAGTGGGCAAATGATACTAGGGGGCCTGGTTCTTTATGATGAAATGAAACACCCACGGAGCTAAAATATATTTCAAGTTGGTGCAGGCATTGAAATGTATTTTTAGGACCAGTGACTTTAATACAGAGTATCTTAAATAAAAACACCAAATACTGACAGAAATGGAGACAGAACCAAAGTGACTGTTCAGTATTCTTGTTCTATAGACTTCCATGTGGTACTTCACACAAGCAAATGAACATATTCTGGTATTTAAGGAATTAAAAAAGTAAGAGAGACAGAAAAGAAAAACTGCAAGATGAACCAAGATGCAAAAGTTTATTGAAAATTAAAATCACACATCCATAAAGCAACAGCCTCAAAAACAGGAAATCATTGCTGTGATAACACAGAATAAAGAGCTGGTGATCTGGTGTGGGGAGACATGGGGGGAAGATTTTTAAAGTCTTCATACCATGATTTTAAAATACGTTTTTAAAATGAAAAGAAATAGATTCTCTAAACACTTTGAGTAAAAAAAAAAAAAATCCAGCTACTCTTTCTATCTTTAAGTTTCAGACCAGGAGTGTTGATTTGAACATGTGTTTGCTTGGAAATCACTTAAATAAAATGTAAGGGTCCTGAACAAAGGAGTGTGAACAGAGCTAGCCATATGGCTAGTTCTACGGTGGGGCTGAGAGACAGGGGCTTCAATAAACAAATTAGTCATAGATTTGGTGCAGAGGACTTTGAACTCCATTTTGACCACTTAAGAATGATCTAGAACTGCCTGGAACAATATTGCTGGAGTGGTTTTACCCTCCTATTAAAATGACAAAATAAGTTAGTCTGCTTGGGGTCTAGACAACAGCTTTGGGTGTAGGGCTCAAGGATTTCGTGAGCAAGGAAGGCTATCATATATCATATCAGATGCCAACAAGGTGGCTCTGGTAGGATCTGACTGTGTTCATGAACTTTCTATCTACATATGAGGGGAGGAGACTGATAATGCAAATTCTCAAAAAGAGGAAAAGAACATCCCCCCACGTTGGCTACTCATAGTAATTATCATCTCTCTGCCCAGCAGTATACTTGACACTTTAGTGTGTTACTATTTGCAATATTATTGCATGACCAGCATTAAAAGGGTCTGACTGAGGCTCTCAGTCACCTACAATTTTCTTATGTACAGACAAGAACAACTTTTTTTCTCCTTTTCTTAAAAAGACATCTTAAGTTTGAGACCCGCTCAAAAGCTTCTTTAAGAGTTTTAGAAACACAACAGAAGGTAACAGAAAAGGGTTCTAATAAACATCTTAATGCCCCTCTTTCCAACCTGATCCCCTCCTTTCTAAGAACAACGCAAAAGCTCACAGATAAACACAGCGGTTCCTGACTGCCCATCTAAAGATGCAGGATCTGCAGAAAACGTCCTTTCTTTAAGTTTTGAGTCCCTTCAGAAGATTTTCTTACTAGTGGCTGTGTGCCTTTGAGCAGTTAGGTCTCTGAGCCAAAGTGTCTTCAGGTCCTGCTTACGAGGGCTGGACATACACACACACACACACACACACACACACACGCACGCACGCACACACACACATGCACGTGCATACACGTACAGGGAAAAACAAGAAACACACGCTCAAAATACAGATATGGGGCTCTATGGGTACACTGATCGGTTTGGAGGGCTGGAATGTCTAAAGAAGACGTCAGACTGTTTCGGGGTTTCTCTCCGGGGCTCCACAAGCTCATTCCTGAAGCAGGCTGAAAGGAGACTGCAGAGAGGAACCAGAGAAAAAGAAGAGGTGAAGGTTTGGACTTCATATATTTACATCAACTGAATACAGAAACACCCTCCTACCTTCATGATCACAGTGAGATAGAACAGAATGCCTGGGAAGCTATTTCCGCTCCTTCCTTGTCATCCTCCTTTAAAATTTCTCAGAAAGGACTTCTCAAGATTTTTATGAAGAAATGAGATAAAGCTGTGGTAACCAGAACTATCAAAATCACCTGTATAACTCAAAATCATTTTTTTCCCCCAGATCACTCAGAGGGCAGGCTGGGGCCTGGGCATATATATTTTTGACAAGTTCCACAAGTGATGCATTTGAAGACTACTATGTCGGGGTACGTCATGGTGCTTTGTGCAGTGCTTGGCACACTGGACTGGACAAATTGGAAAAAGAGAACGCAGAGACAAGAACTTTGGTAAAATGTCATCAGCCCAATTATGATACCTCACTATTGTTCCTGTCTGGCTTAACTGCGAAGCATGAAGAAATATGATCTTATCGGTCTGGGGGCTGCATCATCAAGCATTTGTAAAGAACTATTAATGAGCATTTTGTATGTGCCCACATTGAGATGGATAAGTATCTTAATCCTTTTAGTCACAAACTTGGCCTACAAATGCACATATCAAACTCATGAAGGCAACTTTTACATAATTAAGAAATCAATTATGCCACAAGGATGCCAGGAACAAATCCTTTTATTTTGCTAAAGATTGTGCAAACCCGTGAACCGTTCAGGAATTCTTTCCCAGATGGCTTTTGAGTCACATTTGGTTATCCCTTGAGAAGCAACAAAGCCATTTTTACTTGCTTAGGGCTGAAATTTAGGAAACTAACCTCACCAGCAAGAACTGAGATCATCTTAAAGAACACGCCAGAATACAAATCAGGAGAGAAGCAATCTCTTCTCTGGTTAAGAGCTATAGCTTTGACTTCTTGTTTGGATATTACACTTTGGGGCTTCTCTTGGAGCAAGGGCTGAATGAGACAACATGCAGAAAGCATGTTTTTGTTATGATAAGAGTATATGGATCACAGAGGCTCAAACTTTGGGACCTAGAACTGATAACAGTGGAGCAATGAGATGTGAGAACTTAGAAAAGTGATTTAATCTATCTGAATTTAATTAGTTTTATTTTTTCCTCATTACCAAATCAGAGTTAATAAATCTCAGCCCTGACAACTTTGTAATTTAGCTGTGAAATTCAGAAAGTAACACTGCGAAAACTCTAACAACTGTGCAGGTCCTTGAACTATAAGGATGACCCAGATGAAACTATTAATATCTACCTGTTTTTATCTATAGGACTGGCAATTTTAAGCAAGTAGCCTGGACACGTGAAGGATTTTTAAAGCAAACCTAGAAATATGGTCTAAACCACACCTAATGATGAGATAGAGATTTGTGTATTCTGCTCTTTCCTCTATAAATAATGCTGAAATATTGCTTGCTTCCCCCACAGATGTGCAATCTGAGGAAAAATTATCAATATTCTTGGAGAAAGTCATAGCCAAATGAGCTTAAAGGGGTAAGACTTCATACTGAAACCACCAGGATAAAATGCCATCTGATGCAGAGACCTAAAAGTGAGCAAAGACACTTGCTTTAGTGTTACTGTTATAACTTTCTTAACTAATGAAACCGATGAAACATTGCAAAGAGCTGTGTCTTCTAAATCTGATTCTCATTTTAGCGTTGTTATGAACTGGCTGTGAAATCAATGGTGTAGTTCATTGGGCCTCAGTTTCCCCAGCTGCCCTATGATGAAATTAAAACTATGACCTTGAAGCTCCCATATTCTCTGACCTGCATTACTGATAATCTACAATTGTCAAGAGATCTCAGAGAGAATGAAAGCCTAAGGGCTTCTCAGGATGTCACATATTTGTATTATGATTAAAATAAATCCATCCAGTAGAAACTCAAAAATAATTTTCCAGGGGAAAATAAGAGTTCAGCTAAGTAAAATTTTCACAAAATGATCTTGGCCTGAGATCAGAGTGGAAGTTGAGAAGAAGGATAAACTACAGGAAAAATGAAAAAGCAATACTATTGGTCCAAAGTGCACACATCAGCAGATTGCTCAAAAGGTCTCAAGCTTCTCCAAAGCTGTCTTAAGAGTTAATGTCCCTTGAAAATGTGAAGGCAAGGAGTCTAGAGTCAAGAACAGGTCCAGTTAGTCTTTCCCCTAGATTCTGGCTTCTATAAACTTAAACTCGGTTGTTTACTCCCATGTGAGCAAATCAACTAAAATCAAATTGCTTTGTAAATGTATAAAGCCTACTCATATCTGTAACAATTTGATTCACAGAAACTCAGTGTAAAATTTAAGCTCCATAAAGCCTATGATCATGAAGGTAACTAAAGGGATTTCTGAAAAAGGAAACCATGCACAAATGAAAAGCAAGCAGAGAGAAAACAGACAGTGAGAAACTAACAGAAGTAATTCAACTGAAAATATTTTATTGCTGCTTAGCAGAAACTCTGTGTTTCCTTCCCGTTAATTTTTCCTCTACGAAAAAGAAAAGCACAAAATTGATCCCTTACCAGTATAAAATCGGTCTATATTTTTAGAAAGTAAATCACAGGCTATTATAGGCATTTTCAAGCTGATTTATTCTTTCCAAATGATTGCCAGGGAACCAGATTTCCATTTTTCTTTGTCTAGTCATTCATGCTCTTTCTTGGAGATTTGCATGAAAATAAGAGAGCCCAAGAAAACCCAGAGGAAGAACACAACAACTGGAGAATTTATATAGACATCTATCAATCATCATTGGAAACCCATGTATATATAAAATAACAAAGGCAAATGAGATAAAATATTTGTCTTTTGCAAAGATTTCCTTTTGCAGTCTGTTACATTTCCATGCACAAGTCATCACACTGAAGTTAGCTCTTGTACACTGGGTGATAACAACTCAAAAACATGCAATATTGCTTTTAAATTCATACCCCAGGGACCCATGAGGCTCCGTTCCCTCACTATATATCTGTGGCTACACTTGCAAAAAAAGGACGATATGTTTCTAATATTGCTCAGGTTTTTTAAAATAACAATTTTAATGTGCATTTTCTTCTTTGATGAAATAGACTGCTTTACGAAAGATGAATTACAAAATAATTTCCCCGAAGAGCAGTGCCAGCCACTCAGACTAAGCACTGGGTAACTCATCCTGTATGAACACAGGGTTATGTATGCTCATGACAACAAACACTAATTGCCCAAGTCTCCGACTCACTAAGATAGATTTTCCTGCTTATAAAATCTCTAAAACTATGACACTAAACCATTTCTTTTACTGTGTGATCTAGAGAAATTGTTTCAAATTGTCCTGTTAATTTAAACAATGTGCAGAACAAATTTACAGAGCTTTCTTAAGATTCAAAAGGTGGTCTGGTGAGGAATTCACCACTAATTCATAAGCCATGAGAAGGCAGGAACTTCATCTTTCTCTTCCCATTCTTAATGCTTTCTCATAACAGATCTTCAGTAAAAGTTTGTTACATGAATCAACTCAACTATTCCAGCCTTAGATGATGATAAGGTTTCATCATTAACCATACTTTGTGTGCCTGGATGGACATGCCTAACTTTCTCAGACAAAAGAGATCTCTGTTAAAGGCTGTCGTTTTCTTAGATATTGAGATACCACTTTAAAAACCACTGTATAAAAAAACATTAAAAAAATAAAAATCACTGTATGCTGTTTTCCTAATGTTTTCCTAAAACATTTCCATACCACTGTACTTTAGGATACACATATTAGCTTCCAAATATTCTTATTAAAAAAAAATAAATCTAAGCCATGGGGTGCCTGGGTGGTACAGTTGGTTAAGTATTTGACTCTTGGCTTTAGCTCAGGTCATCAGGATCTCAGGATCTTGAGATCAAGCCCTATGTCTGCTTAAGTTTCCCTCCCCTTTCTTTCTGCCACTCCTTCTCCACTCTTTAATAAATAAATCTTTGAAAATACATCTAATGTCAGAGGACATGACGGAAGATCCACCGACCTACCTAGAACAAGGACTGGCAAACTATAATGAATGGGCCAAATCCGGCCCACAGGCTAAGAATGGCTTTTCCATTTTTAAAAGGTGTGAAAATTCAAAAGAAGAATTCTCTCAGGATACGAAGATGATATGGAATTCAAGTTTCAGTGTCCATAAAAAGCACCAGCCACTCCCATTCATTTACACACTGTGCCTGCTTTTGTGCGGAGAGCAGAACTAGGTAGCTAGTTGTAAGAGACCATATGGACCAGAAAAACGAAGATGTTTACTACTGATGTTTCACAGAAAAAAAGTTTGCCAACCCCTGTGCTAAATGGTCAGATTTTGTAAGCCACATCATTTAATAAGTACCAATTTGGTCTGACAGTACTTTTCCTGTTAACTGGAAAAAAGACGGGGAAGATTATCACAGAGTAACTAGTTTCAGCATGATATGCGGCTATGTAATCCTTCTGAGGTCATTTTGGCTGAGCCAGACATTTCCAGAGTGAACTGGAGGCAATTTGGGAGTGTTTCTTAATACCATCACATGCATATTTCCCTCTTAAGAGAGAGGCACTTAACTTCTCTCAGTCTGTAAATGATGTTACAGGTCTGTTTCTTTGATCCCTGCTGTAAGATTTTACAAGAACTAAATCAGTTTTACACTTGAATATATTAACATATATTTCCTTCTGATATCCTCAAGAATATATGGGATTTGCAATGGGAACTCTGTAACCCTGAGTTCTCATTCTCCTTTGGAATATTCTGTGTCCCCAAGAAACCTCCTGATTAAACTTCCCACTCAGCCTTGCTGTAAAACCTTATAATTATGATTTGCAAAACTTTCATGCTCAAAGTAAATGGTGAGATCCCTTCCAGGCAAATGAGGTTTTAAATGCTCAATGAGCCTGAAGTCCTTTAAGGGCATGCACACTTCTTTTCTACCCCTCTGCTGCCCACCCCAATACCCTAGACCCAGTAGGTGCTCAGAGGATGCCTCCTGAGTATCACAACTCAGTCCAACTCCTCGGCTGCATTTATGTTGATTAAAAAGAGGATGATGAGCTTTCTTTCTTATATATTCCATAACTCTCTCGCTATAGCAGCTATTAATGTATCAGAAAACAACCCCTATTTAATGTTCATTTACATTTCTATTGTAAAAGACAGTCTTTGCCTGAAGCAAGATGATTTTGGCTTTCTTTCTTTATGTCTGAAGAGTAGAGTGGAATGTTTGAGTTACTTAAATGAGCCTAAAATGTATAGTTTTACATTATCTACAGCGATATTTCCAGTATAGACACTTAAGCTCACAAGTGATTATTCTTAACCACAGAAGGGGGAGTATCAACAGGGTCTTGATTTGACAACTTTCCTTTCTCCCATAAGAGCTATTCTATTCTGAGTAGGTATAAAACAAGATCATCGAAGATCCATGAGTCAAGGTAAAAGTTAACATATAAATATATAGCATGTACACTGCACATAGATCTAATATGGTTGCAAAATCTGGCTCAATTTATGTTAAAATGTATTGCTGAAACACAACCTAGAATAGAGATGCTAGAACATGGCAATAAGATGCTACTTTGTCCTTTAGCATCCAGACCGCTTCCCAAGGAGCATGTGCCAGGTCTCAGAATCCTCAACAGCGATCTCTGAGAAGTCATTTCCAGTGAAACCTATGTGCTATGCCCCATCTACACTGGTTTTCCCAAAAGTGAATTGTGTGCATCTCAGGCAAGGTACAGGACAATCCACTGGGATGAAGAAAGGTTACATGTTGTTAAATATACACATCATGAGTAGAGGAGAGTGTATACTCAAAATTCTTCCATTAATAGATGTGTATGGATGAAGGGTAGAGAGAAAAAAGTCGGTTAGTGTGAGTCTCTTTGTAATACACGTGAAATGCTTTAGCTTCATCTTTAGAAGCTAGATGGAACTTTCCCCGGCTATGGAAAGAAACTTAGAAGGTTGTTGAAAGTAAAAAGGGGTCCCCGTGCTAGTTCATGTGGACCTATGATGTTCTGTGGTCTCACGGTCTTGTCTTCTACATCACCCATCCCATCTCTGACCCAAAAGCATGGTCTGTCCTACTCACGCCTCCTGAAAGGACACATGGACACACTCACTGTTTCTGAAGCAAATGCTGCTGCTGCTGCTGTTGCTGCTGCCGGTACGTCTCAATTGTGTGCTGAGGCAGGTACTGCATGAGCTCCAGGGACTCCTTGATCTTCAGCAGCATCTCATAGGTCTCGCGGCCCCTCACCTATGTGAAGAGGGAAAGGAAAGAGAAGGGACAAATGAAGAACTCTAGAGCAGTTAACAGTACTGTCAATCCTCATCTGTGTGCTCTGTATTGCCGAATTCGCCTGCTTGCTAACATTCATTTGGAACATGGAAACCAAGATGCGTGGCACTCTGTGGCCCTTCATGGACATGCAGAGAGAGACACATCGCAGCTCCTCAGGCATGTGCCCAGCTCAGGTGCACAAGGGGATGCTCTGCTGTTTGCTCCAGCTTTCATGCTGCCAACAAATGTCCTTTCCATGGTCTATTTAGTGCCACATTTTTCACATTTGTGTGTGTGTGTGGGGGGGTGTTGTTTTTGTTGTTGGTTTTTCATTTTTTGTTTGTTTTTTTTGTTTGTTGTTTTTTTGTGGGTTTTTTTTTTTTTTGCTTTGTTTTGGTGAAACTGCTCTTTAAACTGGTCCCCAGTGGTAATGTTGAAGTGCTGTGTAGGATTCCAGGTGCCAGACGGCTGCGACATGCCTTATGGAAAAAATGTGTTTGATAAGTTTCACTTAGGCATGGGTTGTTGGTCACGAGTTCAGTGTTAATGAATCAACAATATATGTGAAATAAGGTGTCTTCAGACAAAAACACACATCAAACAAGGGGATGAACTGATTGGTTCCAAAAAATATTGTGATCAGAGACTCACGGGAACTTCATCCTGAACTTCCCCGTGATTCACTATTTGTTAGAACAGCATTTGCAGTGATTTTATAAGTAACAACTACCAAAAGTAATGAGAATTAATGGTTATTAACTATATCTGGAAAAACAGATGTTTTCAGTAGAGGCAAAATATGCTTCTCCATTTAAGAGGTTCTCTTTTTCTTTTTTTAAAGATTTATTTATTTATTTATTTATTTGACACAGAGAGAGAGAGATCACAAGTAGGCAGAGAGGCAGGTAGAGAGAGAGGAGGAAGCAGGCTCCCAGCTGAGCAGAGAGCCTGATGTGGGCCTCAATCCCAGAACCCTGAGATCATGACCTGAGCCAAAGGCAGAGGCTCAACCCACTGAGGTTCTCTTAAGAATTTTCCAAACTTTTGTAGCAACATGGACTGGATTGGAAGAGATTATGCTGAGTGAAATAAGCCAAGTAGAGAAAGTCAACTATCACATGGTTTCACTTACTTGTGGTGCGTAAGGGGTAATATAGAAGACAGTAGGAGAAGGAAAGGAAATGGGAAGTAGGGTAATTCAGGGAGAGAAAGGAAACATGAGAGACTTTGGACACAGAAACAAACTGAGGGACTTGGAGCCTGGTGGTGGGTACTGAGGGGACCTATTGCATGGAGCACTGGGTGTGGGGCATGGGCAATGAATCTTGGAACACCGAAAAAAAAAATTCCAAAGTCCAAGCAGGACCAGGACTGGAGCGAGACAAGAAGGGCACATGAGCATTTACAGGGTCCCAAGAGCGAATGCCTATTTCAGTTTTGCTCTCTAGGCATTTTGCTGACCTCACCCCTGTCCCTGCCCTGAGAGGTAGGATTTGTCAGAATTCAGATATGGAAAGGTTTTCTCTACCATATGTCAGGTTAGCTCCTACTTATCCTAGCTCTGTGGTCATCACTGCAAAGGTCCCCTGACCTCAGTCTTTGGGTGAGTATTCTATCCTTTCTATGTGCTCCCATGACCTCACACCCAGCTCGGCAGAGGGATTTATTTCATTATATTCTAACTGTCTCCACACTAGAAGGCCCCTTTGGAGGTAAAAATTATATTCTACTGATCTCCAAATGCTCAGGGTCTAGTATATTTGCCAACCAACATATACCATCTAAACTCATGTTAAATTAAAAGGTTTTTGTCCTGGGACGCCTGGGTGGCTCAGTTGGTTAAGCGACTGCCTTCGGCTCAGGTCATGATCTGGGAGACCTGGGATCGAGTCCCACATCGGGCTCCCTGCTCGGCAGGAAGCCTGCTTCTCCCTCTCTCACTCCCCCTGCTTGTGTTCCCTCTCTCGCTGTGTTTCTCTCTGTCAAATAAATAAATAAAATCTTAAAAAAAAAAAAAAGGTTTTTTTCCTAATTCACACATTCCAGTTTGGCTAATACTTCATTAAACATAAGATGTGACTGATGACAAGGTCCTTCCTTAGTACAAACTGGTTCCTATCTCTGCAGCTGAAAACATACTAGGTCTTTCAGAAGATTTGGTCTATCAGGATAATGTTGAACTTAAAGTTTACAAGTCCATTTACATACATAGCCTGAGAAAAAAGACACTGAGATTGGCCAACCCACCATCTCATTGTTTTACTAGCAAGCAGTCTGTTGCCCTGAAGGTCAGGGCCAAGGAAGGCAGGGAAGCAGGTGTGGCACACCCAAACCTGTCGAGTTGCTTTAGCTTCAATACAGGGGTACTGAAGGTTGGCAGCTCCTGTCAAATCTCCTCGCCCTGTGTGCCTGGGTTTCAGGTATATTAAGATGGTGTCTAGGTTTATGCTGGTTACCAAGACTTTGCCACCGATGGCCAAAACCTAAGGTGCTAAGCATCCCACAGACTGCAAGCACAGTCTAAAAAGGGAACCCTAGTGGCTTTGAGAGAATTATGTTCCTTGTAGGAATGAACAATGCTCTTAACAACCGGGTTGAGTCTTCTGGTCATCTACATATAAGTGAGGATCCTGTCTTGCTTGGCTTCCTTTAGAGCACTTAAAAGAAATCACAGTCAAGTCTGTGATCGTTTTACTGTCGCATCTATGAGCTCCTTCTGACAGAATCTCAATCTTGGCCATGGGATGGTATAGCCACACTGCCCAGGGTAATCTGATCATTCTTAAACAATGAACTGCAACTTAATTGTAAATATTTGGGTAAAAAGAGTTATGTCAGAAGAGAAAGGAGCTTTGGGTGAGTTTTGAGCAGAGGAGCCCACACTACTAACAGATTTCAAAATAGGGGAAGAGAGGGATCATTTCCTGATTTCTCAAACAATGTTTTCTCCCTGTTTTGTCTCCCTAGTCAGCATGGTCCCTTTCTCATTGTCACAGAAAATAAGATGACACAGAGGAAAAGCTCATTCAGAGAAGGTAAAAATAAAGCGATCGTGAAGACTCAAGGGAGACTCACTGGCAAGTATAACAGCTCATCATCTGGGGACCTTCGTTTCTTAATGGATGTCATCTGGATGCCATGCGTGTTCTGACGAAAAGCTGGTGGAAGGAAAATGCAAGTTTCATCCTGGGAACATTTCTGAAGCATGAGTACATTTATGAAACAGATAGTAGCCTCCACAAACCTGTAAGATTAGAGTTTCTAGTCCTAAGCCTCCATTTCCTTGGTAAGCATTGCATTTACATTAAGTGTATGCCTAACAATAATGAGGTGGGGTGGAGGGAGAAGTCAGCAGAAGGAAGACCTCCAGGAAGCTGGAAGAGAGCCTTGGGCCTAAGTGGTGCTGCAGGAATTCCTGAGGCCTGCGGGCCTGTGTCTGTGAACAGCTGTGAAGGGAAGGAAGATAAATGGGCTTGGTGTTCTATTTTTTCAGATCATTGATCTTCCAACGAGATGAAGGAAAGGGTGTTGTGGAGGCTGTCTTGCCCATGCGTTTTCAGCTTATGTATTCAGCCCTCCCGCGGCAGTGTGTACATCATGCAACTTCAGTTCAGACGGCGCCCGTTCCACTTCAGGCCCTTGGTTTTCCCTTTGGTAAAGTGAGTGGAGGCAGCTCATAAATCCTTCTGGTTTCCAACATTAGATACTACAGCTGGGATCCAGGATAGAGAGGATTCTTTTGTCAACGTTTGGATGATCTATCCTTACTCAAAGTTATTAATTTATAGGTAACTAAGGTGTTCAGAGAAGCATATAGAAATGATGCCACCAGACAGACTCAAGAGGAAGATTAAGGTGGAGATAAAATTATATACATAAGTATGTATTGTGTGTGTGTGATAAATCATACATATATACTTTTTTGAGGGATAGTCAGGGAAGGAGCCTAATAGGAAGGGAAAATCATAAGGAACACTGAGAAGTTGATGATGAGTAGGTCTTACAAAATTCTGTTATTCTGTAAAATCAGTACAACTTCTATTTCTTCTGGATATTAACCAGTAGTAAGATTAAAATGTGTTTTCATGAAATAACTCACAGCGTGGTATACTTTAAAATACTTGTAGTGATAATAGGCTTGTGTGAGGCACCATCTAGAGTCAATTTCTTCTCACAAGCTAGATGTGCATGTGGATCAGTGGTTGTCACACTTTGTTACCCAGACGTCTAGACCCCTGTACCACAAGGGCAAGGGATGGTTGAAAGCCACAGACCACCCCTGACTCCTGTCCCCTTCAAATAGAGCCACTCTACTTTAATCTATATGAACTGTAGGGGTCGTTTTTGAAATATTCCATTAAAAAAAAAAAAGCTTTTACTGTTTAGCAAAAGGAGTTTGAAAACAGCAGACCTAAATCCTTACTCTCATTATCAATGAAGTAACTGAGGCCCCAGGATGGTCATACGTGTCAAAACTCTGTGAAACCCAGATCTACATATTCTCCAGATAGTGCTTTGTGAAATATATTCGTAAATCTTACTGTTCCCAAGAATTTATAAGGTAGACACATGCTATTTACATCCCTCCTGTGCAATTACAGAACAATAAACTGATATCCATGGCTCATACTCAGGGTTTCTGATTCAGCAGGTCCAGAAACTAAGAATTTGCATATCTACCCAGTTGTGAGATGAGGCTGATGCTACTTGTCTGGAAGTCACAGTTTGAAGACTGCTGGACTAAGAAATCCTCACCATGTTGATTTGCTTTTGCCAAGCCATCGGGCACACCTGGGAGTCCTCAATTATGGGGACAGCCGCTCGCGCTGACTGCAGGACCTCAAGTCATACTTGCCCCTGAAGCCCTGAGGTCTTCCTAGGAAGCTTCCCTAGTACCACTCCTGACCCCCACATCTGGAGAGGATTTCTCCCTACCCCATTTGTCTACAGCTACTTACGGCGCTTCGTACCATCACCGTTCTTTGCGCTATCCGAGACCTGCTGCTTCCTGATGCTGTCTTCATCCGCCTTCCGATCTCTCCCTGGGCAAGCACAGATCCGGGCCTCAAAGCAGCGTCGGCCCAGGACTTGCCCACTATGAATCAGAGAGAAGGGAGAGAAAGGGTGAAATTGAAGAGAACTGTAAAAATCCCTGGTGTTCTCTCATTTCCGTATCCAATGCCAGTCATCACCCATCCACCATCACCACCAGCTCACTCATGGCTGCTTTGAAGATGGACCCAGAAGCACTTGGCAGAACACAAAAGGGCTTACATGCCACAAACAATATTAATAAATAACATTCCATTTGTTCTGAAAAGAAACTCCAAGCCATTAACTGGACAGCTGTATTTAGCTACAGATTTTGAAGGAAAGTTGAGTTAAGCCAATGGATGTTTCTGGATAAAACCCCTTTAGGCAGCCCAGACTTACTCAAAGAAACTGTTAACTGCCTTAGGAGCCACAAGAAAACAAACACTGTCTAATCAGAAACTATTGCAGTCAAATGTCAAGAATTCAGGTATGAAGTGACTTGCATGCCTTCCCAGTTCTTTTCTTCCCTCTACCTTAACTCACCCTGTTCTGTCTCCACCTTCTTAGATCTTTTATGTCGGTGTTTGCAGCCAGGATTTAATGCACAAAGGAAAAAATCAAGGGTAGCTCTTTGCTATACATGGGAAGTTAATGATAGAGCAAACAATTTCATGTTGCCCTCTGCCCACGGTGTTTTGTAGAATGACAATTCTGCTATGCCACTTACTCTCTGGTTTCCAGAGTAACAATGATTAAAATTGGGCGGCGGTTCATCCCTCCAACACAACTGCTGTTACACATGAAATTGTACAGGACTGTCGTGAACTCAGTGCCAACCTAAACGCAGGAGGAAAAAGACTCTGGGTTAGCAATGGTTTGAAACTGATGTTCTTCCTTCTCAGTTCTCCCTTCTAGTTAACCACCTCACTTCTGATGGGGTGATACACTTTCCTCTAGCAACTCTAGAGTCCATTGTAGATTCCTTTTTGCCTTGCCTCTTGGGAAGCTTAAAGCTAATGTTTACAATACTGGACACTAAATTAGGTGAAAAAGGCTTTAAAACATAATAGTTTTTTAAAAATAGACTTTTTTATTTATTTATTTTAGAGGGAGGGAACAGGATGAAGGGCACAGGGAGAGAGAGAGAGAAGCAGGCTCCCCGCTCAGCACAGAGCCTGATGCGGGGCTCTGTCTCATGACCCAATATCATGACCTGAGCAGAAATCAAGAGTTGGCCTCTTAACCGACTGAGCCATGCAGGTGCCCAAAAATCATAAAACTTTTTGATCTTATTGATCCTATTCATTTGCAAGCTAGTCCTTATCACCTAATTCAAACAGGGAGAAATGAAAAAAATATGAGCAAATTAGCAGCAATACCTAGGGATATATCTCCTATGTGGATAAAATAGGATAACACAGATTTAAATGTACACTTCCATAAATAACACTCTGGAGCTGAAAAGGTCCTCAGGATTAAATCACCTATTCCAAAGTGTTTATTTATGGGCAAGGCAACTGAAGTTTGGGGAGGGAGAGCCACGAGGTAACTGTCCACACAGCAAGCTGGCAAACCACAAGACTCTAGTTTCACTACTCCAGCGTTCTTAACAGAACCAGTCTGCTTTCCTAATCAGTAGCCTGTTTGGCCAAACCTGAGCTAAGAGATCCCCCTCAGAGTCTCCCATTTACAGGCCACTGGGAATATAGTGGCATCCAGTCCATATCTACTACTAATTCAATTGCCAGTTAAATTCTCTAGATGAGAAAAGGTCAGGTATTTACCCAATTGTAAGTTCAATTATTACTGACTTTTAAGATGGGAACATGGGTACAGAGCAATTTTATCAAGTTAACTTAATACAAATGTAGACGTTCTGAAGGGGGTAAAGAGGGAGAGGAGAAATGCAAAAAGGACTGTATTTCATGACACCCTGAGCCAGAAAGAGATCCTCAAAACACTTTTTATCATCAAAATGAATGTTCTCTCAAGTTAGTGAAGTACTTATCTTTTTACCTGGGGTGGCTCATAAGGTACCAACACACTCTGTCTTCCTGTGATGGGGTCTTCTACATACTGGGCATGACTGTTCCCTTCTACTCGAATCAAATGACTAGGAGGGGCAATCTGTCCTGCAGAACAGAGAAGGACAAAATAGTTAGTTCTTTGCCATGAAGGAAAGAAAAAAAGAAAGAAAGAAGGGAGGGAGGGGGAAGGAAGGAGGGAGGTAAGAAAGGAGGGAGGGAGGGAGGAAAGAGTAAGGAAGAGAAAGAAAGAAAGAAAAGAGAGGGAGAGAGAGAGAGAGAGAGAAAGAAAGAAAGAAAGAAAGAAAGAAAGAAAGAAAGAAAGAAAAGGGAAGAAGGAAGGAAGGAAGGAAGGAAGGAAGGAAGGAAGGAAGGAAAGAAGGAAGGAAGGAAAGAAGGAAGGAAGAAAGAGAGAGAGAGAAAGAAAGAAAGAAAGAAAGAAAGAAAGAAAGAGAAAAAAGGGAGGGAGAGAGGGAAAAAAAATGAAGCTGCATGGGCAAAATATTGGTGGCTAAAGAAATGGTTTGTTTAATAGAGGAAACATACATCCTTGAAGAAAGGAAGAAATCTCATTGCCAGATATCTAATAAATGAAGGTGTATCTCTATAGCAATAGAAAGGGCTGGGACGCTCATCTATATTTAAGGGAATAGTCCTTTGTTTCTGGTGCTGAAGTTTAACAATTCAAGCTTTCCAGGAATCTATGACTATGTCTCTGCTCTGATCCATAGAGGAGATTCTGCTAGCTCCCATGGGAAAGAGAAGGATAAGGAACAAGTTCATAAAAACAAAACAAAACAAAACCCCAAAACCAAAAACTCAGCTTGAGAATAGATGCTTCCCCAAAACCAACTAGCAAAAATACCTAGAAGAGGCAATAGATGGCAAGGATATACCTTTCATTGCCTGTTCTTTTCTCCACCATAAAGTCTCCATCTTTACACCTGCACTTGCTCGATCGCTCTCTCTCTCTCTCTCTCTCTCTCTCTCTCTCACGCTTTAACGATCTAGACCCAGTGTGGGGCTTGAACTCATGATCCTGAGATCAGAAGTCACACACTCTACTGATTAAGCCAGCCAGGAACCCCTGGTCTCATGCCTGCTTTGGTCACAAAGATGAGGAACTTACTGGTTTTCTGGTGCTGAAAGAACTCCAGGTTAGAGGACCAGAAAAGGGAAGCATGCTTTTAAAAGTGCATAGGCCAAATCTTACAAAATCGGGATACTTGACAGAGTTCCAAAAGAAGGAAGCTGACCTGAGAAATGGATGTGGGAGCCATAAAGGTGTTCTGAATCTTTGGATATAGATTATTATTCTAGAAAAATTGTTACTCTATAAAAGTCAAAATTTAAGTGTGAAAATGCTCTCTACAGAATCATTTGTTTGGCAAAAACTAAAAGCAGGTGTTATGTCACACAGTGAGAAAGGAAAACAAAACAAAATGTAGTTATATCATCTTGATGGATCAAGGGCAGCTGTGGAAACCTACAATGGAGCCGAGCTGTAAGGAATCATCTTTAAGGCATATCGTTAAGTGAAAAACAAGATGGAAAGGTATTGGAAATGAGCCCATGTTGACAAGGACTGGAAATTAATGTGTAAAAAGTAGTTGTGTTAAGATGGGATGATTATAATTTTCTCTGGTGAAATTTCTGTCTACTCTCTTTATTCTTCCATTAATTTTTCGTTATTATCTATTCCTACATCACACTAGCTACCTACCAATATTTCTTTTTTAAATATGTTTTCTATATAAGGTATCCTAACTTCTAAGCTTCCTGCATGCAGATCCCCCTTTTGATGAATACTTACATGCTCTCTTGTCCTTCCTTTCTATTTTCCATGGCTCCTTACTTAGCCTCCCTTCATAGAATATTCAATGTAAGAGAACCCCTGGAAACAGCGACCTCCTCTGTAAAGCTGTTGTTGGATCTGAGGCTCAGAACATGGGACATGACTTATCCGTGGACACACAGCTGTAAGGAGGCTTCCACAATGCCTGCTTCTTGACTTGCTGTCCCCCATCCCAGCTCATGTCCTACATCTTCTCTTTGCTCCTCTTGTCCATTATTTATCTTCATCCCTTTTTCTTTTTTTCCTACTTTCTTCTTCTGTTTTTTTTTTTTTTCATGTTTCTCACCTTTTATGCTCCCACCAGCCATCAGTTGGTATCACCTTGACAACCACTCTAGGAAAGGTGCTAAAGCTGAATGTTACCCTCGCCTGAGCCAAAAAGGTCAGATGTCAGGTTGTCCCTCCTACACCCTCTCATTTTAAAAAATAAAATAAAAAGGAAAAAGGAGGGAAGCAGTATGGAGTGAAGAGGCAAGTTCAGGTCACCTAGTAATTACCAATATTAAATTACAAACAGTCCAATTGTTACAGAGCCATAAATGTATTTATCCTTATTCTCAGACACTCTGTTAGACAAAAACATAGACTGAGCTGCCCTCAGACTGCAGAGTTGGGAACCAGGTAGATGGACCCTAAAGAAAAATCTCCACAGAGTCTCTATTTTTCAAGAGCTTAGCCAAACAGCCCCAGATCCCAATTCTTACCCTCATTGAATTCACGGCTCAGCTCATGGTTGGGGCACCGTTTCACCACTTCAGTGACATGCTCAGCTTTCTTGTAGACAGGCATGGCACGGATGACAGCGCCCTGCGGAGGTGGGGTCATCACCTTGATCTGGATGGGACATGTCTTTGCAATTTGGCAGTACAGTTTCTTCAGTTCAGTGGAATACTGCTTAGAGATGGGCCCATGGTGGTGGGAGGAAAGAACCAACAGGAGATATTGTTACGTTCTAAATCAGAACAAGGAAAATAGGTGAACTTTCTATAAACGTACATTTATGACTGGCTACTACATACCAGATGATAACAGCTAACAATCTTACCAGAAAGAATTTTATTTACCATCAGGTTAACCATTTTTCCCACTTTAAATAAAATCCTGTCAATAAGAGAGTTCACATTTATCAAAACACATTTATGTCATTATTTCCTGGTATCTTCTCATTAGGATGAAGAAATTGAGACTCAGAGAAGTTTAAATAATTCATACCACAGACAGCTTTACAGAATATCAGAAACTCAGTGGAAAAAAAACAATGTTTTCATACATTGAGTGATATTAAACAGACGATTTATCCTGCCCTTATAATACTCTAGAGAGACTCCCAGGAAATAGAATTTATGGAGGGAAAAAATTAAGATGGAATATGTAGCAGAGAGTAAAGAGATTTTAGGGGCGCCTGGGTGGCTCAGAGGGCTGGGCCTCTGCCTTTGGCTTGGGTCATGATCTCGGGGTTCTGGGATGGAATCCCACGTTGGGCTTTCTGCTTGGCGGGGAGCCTGCTTCCCCCTATTTCTCTGCCTGCCTCTCTGCCTATTTGTGATCTCTCTCTCTGTCAAATAAATCAATAAAATCTTAAAAAAAGAGAGAGATATTTTACCCAAGATCAACCAACCAGAAAACTGTAAAGCAAGATGTTTCCCAAACTGTCACACTTATATTCTCATGGCAAACCTAAGACAATGAGAAAACTGAAAGGGGTCATTTGGTCCTATACTCTCATGGACAGGACTGGCTTGTTGTAATGGCACAAATCATGATGGCAAACGCCATCAAGATACAGATCTCTTCACTCATAAGTGACTGAAATTTTCATTCGCTACAATTCCTTCTGAGGGAGAGGATATTCAGTGATTTTTCGGTTGGCTGGTTGGTTGGTTGGTAACATAAGGGAAGAAAGCATGAGACCTAGAACCAAATAGAATAAGAAAAGTCCTATCCTGTGTTTCTTCCCATTCCCATCTCTGAACCAATCTACAAAGTCTCCATTCTAATCCTTGCATTCTGTTCTCGGGGCCAATGCCCCATCCCTGCATTCCTCCTCATTTTGCTGCTACCGTGAAACCACCAGGCACCAGCACTGCCAGCCAAGAGTGGGACACCTAGTAACACTTACCCAAACAAAGGTAAACACACACACACACACACACACACACACACACACACACACACACGCATGCACACCACAGGTTGCAATCAGAAATTGGCAGCAACTATATTCCAGGAGAAAGACACTGGGGACCAGAAGCCAGAGTGGCAAAAAGATTTATTATTGATATGTTTCAGCCTAACTCTGACTAAAGGAAAATGTCTGACTAAAAAGTGCATTGAAAAATATTGCTTTATTTCTTCCTTTTGAAATATTTTATTTAATCTTTCTTTTTATCCCAAACATTTTAGTATATGAAATTTTCAGTTAAAAATTTCCTAATGCGAGAAGTGTGTTGCATAATGAACTCTCCATGCCCACAGGTCAAGGATTAGACACAACAAACGGGTTTTATATCGCTTGAGGAAATAGGGAGCATGCCAAAAACTGACCACAAAAATAAAATTCTACTCGGGAAACACTGAATGAAAACTAGAAGACTATTTTTGTACTAGTGTTTTTAACCAATGACTTCACAAAGGCACTGCTTTAGGACATGTTAAGAACTCACTTTTACCAAGAATGTTCAGAAAATAAGCACAGCTGTTTGTGTTTTAGTTAGGAGATATATAACCTAAGTGTGAGTTTCATAAGATTCACCTCAGGAAAAATGACTGAAAAATAATTTTTTTACCTAAAGGTAAATAATACCCCTACCCAAGTAGTATGTAAAGATTGCCAAAACAAAACAAAACAAACAAACAAACAAAAAAAAAACAAAAGAAAGAAAGAAAGAAAAAAAAAACAGAAAAGGAAGGATATGTGTTTAGAGTAGGACAGTTCAAAGGAAAAAAATATTTCAATAATCAATATACTATTAATCTTGACAGACTAAAATGTAAAAGTACTAAAAATCAACATAGGTTTTATCAACTGGTACCCTCACTCATTCTCAGGGATGGGAGAGGTGAATCTCATTTCTGAGTCTGTATAATGAGAAATAATAATGGCTTTCCTTTTCCTGAGTCCTGCTGTCAGAAACAGAATCCTCACACAACTCCATGGAGAAGGTATTACAGTGATACAGTGTCTTATCTGAAACCCTTGGGGCCAGATATTTTAGAATCCAGAATAGTTTTGATTTTAGAAATGGAGTAGAGTTCATATAGCATATATTATAAACAACTACAGCAAGATGCAGGTCAGTACCCATAATCAAATGTTAACGTTTCTTCAGAATTCATGACTATTCACAAGAACTGGGAAATGACTATAGAGCTTCAAAGTTCAGGCCAGATTTCATCACCAACTGAGGCCATCACAAACTTGATGAAATTAAAACCAAACCAAACCAACTTTTGGTTTTCAGAGCTCTTTGGATCTCAGAATTGCAGATAACAGATAATGAACCAGCATTATTATCCCCATTTTATAGATAAGAAAGCTGAGGCATACAAAGGACTTGCCTGAGGTCAGAGAAGAGCTGGTTAGCAACCAGTATAGGAGAGTCCTAATCCCAGGCCTGTGACAACAGTACCTTGTCTCGATTTCTCTTGGCTAGGCACTGCAAATTTCTGTATTTTTACTTTTTTCTAATTCCCAACAGCATGGCTATACTCTGAAGCAACTTTAAAGGTATACAATCTTCTCTAACATTAAAGCAAGCTTGAAAGTGGTTGACTCGCCATCAACAATTCTTCTTTATTTATTTCTCAGTGTAATAATGTTTGCTCATGTAACTGCAGAGAGCAGCAGTGAGTGCTAGAACTGAAAAAATCCTGGGCGAGGAGGAAGCTGACCTTAGAGTCCAGTACCAGTGGTCTGTCAGCCCTCTTGATTACAGGTCAGGGCAAGTCATGCATGAGGCCCTGATCTTTCCTGTGGCTTTTTAAGGCCCTTTGTGGTCTGACCCCATCTATCTCTCCTTCTCTCTCCTCACCCCCCAAACACACTCACTTACCACTGCATGCTCTATCCCGGCAAAACTCTTAAGGCCTCCCACACATCATACATGCATCACCCACGGTTCAATCATGCCACTCTCTGTCTGGAAGGACTCATATTCCTTAGTTCTCCACATCAAGCTCAGACAATTTAGATATCCCTCCTGTGCTAGGACTGTGTCTAGTACTGTAGACCAAATTTTCCAATTTTAAGGATGAAAGTTCCATATTGATTGAATCTAAATATCTGACCAGGGCCTAGAGCTATTTTGATTATTGCTTCTGATATAACTAGCAGGCCTGCTGCTCAGTAACTAGAGGGGCTGAAGTGGCCTGGCATGCTTGGTTCTTTACAAAGCCAAGCTTCTCCTGATTCTTTCCCTCACTGGTTGCAAATTCAATCTGTGCTGATGTTTAGTATTTTTCCAGTACTAAATTCAGGCTGCCTGGCCTATGGTGTATTCATAATTCTTTTAACTTCTGCATTTCCCTTATCCTCTACCAAGTGTCCATTATTACCACCTCCACCAGGTTTCCAGTCTTCTGCAGGATAACAAAAGAATGACAACCTGATTTATACCAAGATTTTAGTAATTACAATTACTCTGATAATTCACAGTGTGAAAAGCAGAACATGTCTGGCTCCTTTTAATGTCTCTCTCTCTCTCTCTCTCTCTCTTTCTCTCTCTCTCTCACTCTGAGACTTCTAAAATCTACCTCTAACCTGCTCCCAACATTGACTTGAGATTTTTTAAAATTCTATGGTCTAAGTTTTGGGGGAAAGGGGTACATATTCCTCTCTCTTTTGTTTTAATCAGCTTTGAGGCATAATTTACTATAAATTCTACCAATTTTTAAGTATATTGATGACTTTTAACAAACATAAACATATAACCACTTCCCCCAGTCCAGTCACCAAAATTATCTTTTGCTCCTTTTATATCTAATCCTCTTCCTGACCCCTTCCTAGGCAACCATTTACCTGCTTTTTCTCACTGCCCTAGTTTGGAATTTTATAGAAACAGAATGATACAGTATATAATCTTATGTGCCTGGCTTCTTTCATTTCACATAATGCTTTGGAGGTTCATCCATATTTTCGCATGTATTCATATTCCATTTTATTATTTAGTAGCATTCCATTATTTATCTACTCATCAATTATTACTTGTCTGTATTCATTATGAATAAAACTCTTGGGAACATTCATATATAAATCTTAGTGAGGACACATGTTTTCATTTTTCCAGATAGGGACCTCAAAACATGATTGTTCAGTAAGTATATACTTACCTTTATAAGCAATTGCCAAGCTGTTCTACAAAGAAAGTGTGCCATTTTACATTGCCACTGGCAATGTATGTATGAGGGTTTACATCCTCGTCAGCACTTGCTATTGTCAGTTTTAATGCCATTCTGGCAGACGTATAATGGTTCTCACTGTGGTTTAAATTAACATTTCCCTGATGACTAATAATGTGGAGTATCTTTTCATATACTTATATCATATACATTGATTAGATTTTTACAAAATTATCATTTACATAATAAAAATTAAAATATAAATATATTAAAATTGTATTAACATAAATATATTCATTTCATATACTTATTTACTACTCTTTTTGGATGAGTTTGTTCAAATCTTTCAAACTTTTAAATTTTAATTTTTTTAATTGTGTTGCTTGTGTTCTTAACTTGACTTGAAAGAGTTCTTTACTTATTCTAGATTAAAGTCCTCTATCAGATACACATTTTTATCTCCTAGTTTGTAGCTTGTCTTTTTTACCTATTTTATGCACTTTTCTAAAACAATTAATTCTGAAGAATTATCAATATTTTGCCTTTAAGGCTTAGGATTCTTATGTACTAAGAAATCTTGGTCTAACCTAATGTCAGAAGAATTTTGTATATTTGTATGTATAAGATTTATAGTCTTAGGTCTTGCATTTAGTCCTATATCTACGTTCAGTTAATTCTCCTCCTCCTCCTCTTCTTCTTAACAGCTATCCAATTGTTCCAGCAACAGTTGTTGAAAAATTCATCTCAATCTTTTCTCTCTGTTCAATTGACTTAGAAATTTTTTTGAAAGTTAATTGACCACATGTCTTCACATCTTTATCTGGACACTGCCTTCTCTATTGACCTGTATGTATATTCATGCATCAGTGTCACACTGTTCAGATTACTCTAACTTTATGAGAAGTCTCAAAATCAGAGAATCTGCATCCTCCAATTTTGTTGTCTTTCAAAATTATTTTGGCTTATTTTAGGTCCTCTGAAATTCTAGTTAAAATTTACCAGCAACTTGTCAATTACCACAAAATGCCTGATGGAATTTTAGGTGAAATTGTTTTGAATATATTGGTCATCTTGAAAAGAATTGATATACTAGCAATATTATGTATTTTGATCCATGAACATGGTATATATATCTCCAATTAAGAACTTTTAATTTTTCTCAGTAATGTCTCAGTTTTTAGTATGTAAATCTTGCACATATTTTGTTAGACAACTCCTTCAGTATTTTTAAAAATTGTTTAAATGATGGGGCACCTGGGTGGCTCAGTTGGTTAAGCAACTGCCTTCGGCTCGGGTCATGATCCCGGAGACCCAGGATCGAGTCCCACATCGGGCTCCTTGCTCGGCGGGAGGCCTGCTTCTCCCTCTCTCACTCCCCCTGCTTGTGTCCCCTCTATGGCTGTGTTTCTCTCTGTCAAATAAATAAAATCTTTAAAAAAAAATTGTTTAAATGGCACTTAAAAATTTTTAATTTCTAATTTTATTTTTCTGGTGTGTAAAAACAATTGATCTTTGTATGTTGACTATGCATCCTGTCACCTTGCTAAACTTATTAATTCTGGGAGCTTTTTGTCACTGTCAGATTTTCTACATAGATAATTATGTAAACTGTGAGTAAAGACAGTTTTATTCCTTCCTTTCCTATATGCATGATTTTTCATTTTTATTCTTGCCTAACTGCAAAAATTGAACTATGGTTCATTTTGCCATTGTTTTATTTTTATTTTTTAAATTAATATAATTGATTTTAGACTTTTATGTCTCTCTAATATAAGCATAATATTCTTAATAGGGAGGAACATCTGAAGCATTTCTTTTGGATTGATTAGTCTTCACATCCAATATAATAAGGGATCACACTTACATTCCTGAGGAAAATAATTCTTTTTTAAGATTTATGCTTATTTCATGGATTCTTTTTCTGGCTTTAACTTAATTCCCCTTTGCACCATTTTCTTAATATTCTAAGTGGATTTTTAAAATTATTATTATTGCTGTTTTAAGGTTATTTTTATCTCTAGTTAGGTTTTTTCCTACTTACATACCTATAAGTAGAAGGTACTTCCTTCTTCAAAGGAAGAAACCAGATGATTCTATATATGAAAAGAGAATCTCCTCTATCTAAAAACTTCTTTGGCAGTGCAAATACATTACATTGAATTTCCAGTAGTTCTTTCGGTGGGCATTATACATTCTGACGTTTATGTTTAAAGGTATAATGAATCTCTCCCTATAGTGCTGTCACTATTAGAAGCAGTTATGAAAAATTAAAAGCTTATAAACTTCTCAACTTCTCTTTTCCCATAAAGTTGTCTGTTTTTTCACAATTATAACAACATGTGCTCATAGAAATTCTGAAAAAAAAAAGCAGGAAATATATGACATATTTCCCCTACCCAGAGATAAATACCATTAACATTTTAGATATTTTCTTATGCATATAAACACATACACACACACAAACACTCTCTCTATAAACACACACACTCTTATACAGACTGGAACATAACAAACATCTTGATATCTTTTTTACTGAACATATTGTGAGGGTGTTCTAATTTAAAAATATAATTTTAAGTGGTTAACAATTATAGTATTAAAGAAACATACCATGTTTTACTTAATCATGCTTTTCTTATAGAGTATGAATTTACCTCAATTTTTAAAATATTAAAAATAACACACTGAGCATATTTTAGATCACAAATTCTTAGTATGTAAATTAGTTGTAGTTGGATTCCTTGAAACTGGATAATTGAGTCAATGCATATTTTAATGTTATAGAGAAGTTCAAGATCAATTTAAATTTTCTTCCCTTAAACTAGGTAAGGCACTTATTTCTCCCTAGATCCTTGAACGATTTTATTTCCTTCTTTATTTTGTTCTAGGAAAAAAGTGAGACTGTTTCTAACGTTTTCCCTTGAAATTATTTGGGAATAGGTGAGCTCTTTCAACTTACATGCTTGAATATAGCTCAATATAATTTTTCTTTTCTTGTTTCACTTATACTTTTGTTTCTTCTACTCTTATTAATTTTCAGAAACATATAAGTCTTACTTTGGATCTGCATTCTCTGTCATACATTGTATATACTCAAACACTAACTGTTAGCATTATTCCTTTTGTTCTGGAGATATTATCTTCTTCTCCTAACTTTATAGTGCTTATATTTTATTGCTTTGCACTGAAGCAATAATCTAAACTCCTTTTTTTCCTGGTTACTAGGATGCTTTTGCTTCCTTGGACTCATTAAGACATAGCTAGAGCAAGTAACATCCCTCATGTTTCTTTGAAAACTTTCAATTTGGTTCCATGAGCATTTTAAAAAATAAAAATCGCTACAGGGTGCTATCAATAGCATGAGTGTCCAATTTAGTTATGCATTTTTCTGTAATTCATAATATTTTGGTGGTAAATTAAGATTCTATATTAGAATCTGCTAATCAGCTGCTACTGTAAATGAAGCATGACATCTATTTGTTTGCCCACTTGCACATCACCCAATAATTATCAAACAAACATTTACTAAGCACATACTACAAAATGTCAGGTGCTTGGTTCTGTATCAGGAACAGAGAGAAATAAGATGCCAAACCCTGCAATGCAGGAACTTATGTAGCCTTAATGTGGGACAGTCTTTGAAACATAAAATAAATTGAAAGGAATGCTTACTCAGCCTTACCTTCAAGTTACTCACAGTTTAGAGCCAGAACAAACACAGACAACACAAATACACTGCGCATAGCAGAGGTATGTATAACATATTATGGGATTGCAGAGGAGAGAGCAATAAACTACTTGTTAATAAATTTCCCATTTATGGAGTAAGCACTATATTCAAGGCGCTGTTTTAAGTCTGGAAATTCAGCAATAAACAAAAACAAAGTCCATACTCTAAAGGTGTTAATATTCTAGAATAAATAAATAAATACTATGTCAGATGGTGACAACTGCTATAAAGAAAATGAAGTCAGGGAAAAAATAAAGGAGATAGGGAGTCAAGAGCCAAGAGCTGGGACATGTGCTGTGGAGGGGTTATTATTTTATCAAGGGTTATCAGTGAAGGATATTTGATAAATTGATATTTAAAGAAAGATGTGAAGGAAGCATAGGAGTAAGCCATGCATACACCTAGGGAAATACTATTTCAATTACTGGAGACAGCAAATGCTAAGGTCCTGAGATGAGTATGTCTGTCAAGGAAACCAGTGAGCTAAGGCTACAGTGGTAAGGGAAAAGATCTGAATCAGACCACGCTGATCTGGGGCCCAGATCATAGAAGGCTTTACAGGCCAGAGAAAGAATACAGCTTTCCTTGGTGTGAGCTAACAAGCCATTGGAGAGGTCTGAGAAGATGATGTGATCTGATTTCCACTTTAATAGTATTTTGGCTGTTATGTGAGAAACAGACTCTATGGATCAAAGAAGAAATGGAGAGATCGGTAAAGAAGCTAGTACAAGTGATCCAAGTGAAAATGAGAGTGGCTGAGACCAGAAGTAAAGTTAGCAAAAAGCAGTTGGTTTCTGGATATATTTTAACTAGATATACTGATGGATTGGTTGGAGATGAGAGAGAAAGAAAAAAGCAAATGTGTTCCACTGGAGAAGAAAAGTTTCACTGTGGTAGTGATATTTAAACTAGGTCTTAAAGGCAAGTTATTCACGAACCGAATGGTGTACACAAGAACGCAAGGATGGGAGAGATTTCCACAGACAGAGAACATCATGAATATAAGCAGATAGACTTTAACTATGGCTGAAATACAGGTGGGGGCAGGGTGGGAGGGGGAGGGACCTGAAGGGGAAGGGCAGAGCAGAAAGCAGTGAGGCTAAGCTAGGAAGGCAGCTACCAGATTCTGAGGAGCCTTGGATGTCACAAGAAACAGCTGGATGCTACCAACAGACAAAGAAGAATCACCACACATTGCAAAGCAGGAGAAAGACCTAACCTAAAAGTTCTATGTATTAAGTGAAGCAAAGCTGGTAAGAGCAAGACTGGAACACAGTAAGAGAAAGCAGTCCCAACAGGATGTGTTTAGGCAAAAAATGAGGAAGGCCCAAACTAGAACAATACAAATGATTAAAAAGGTGGAAAGATGGAGAAAATTTTGGGGACTTACTAAAACTGAGTGTTCTAGTTTTTATCATGAACACACTACAGCAGGCTGAGAACTGTTTTTCATTGGAACGAAAGATGCTTGTAAAAATAATACCAGTTATTTGCTTATTCCTTTTCTAAAATCAAAGGAATGAGAGAGTTAGTTTAGGACTCCCTAAATAAAATGAGGAATAAAATGAGACCTGGCTTAGTCAGTGGACTCTTCAACAAATAGAGAAAAGAAAAGATAATTCGTTTTAATTTTGGACAAAGAAAATAAAATAACATGAGGTAACACTGGATTTAATAAGCCAACTTTGTTGTGAAA
Organism: Spilogale gracilis; assembly: GCA_004023965.1. Lineage (NCBI taxonomy): Eukaryota > Metazoa > Chordata > Mammalia > Carnivora > Mephitidae > Spilogale > Spilogale gracilis. The sequence goes on from PITA01006208.1 coordinate 60,855, forward strand.
GAAGAAAAGAGTTAGTTCTCAAAGCCGAGAGCATTAGAGAAGGACTCTTACCCAACACCATCAATTGTAAGCAACAGTTACTGAGGAAGGGCTCAAGAGACAAGATTTAAATTCTGCCTCTTCTACTCATTCCCTGAGTCTCTAGTATAGTCACTTCACTTACCATCAACATAAAATAAAAAGAAAAATATGAAACATAGAGTATGCATCTTTTAGAGTAGAGTAGAGTAATCATGGATGGATATGGGAAGCCTTAGTCGACTGCAAAGACCAACATAAACTCATATACTATGATTATTACTGAAGCCTTATATTTCTAAGATCTTTCACATAGAGTGTTTAATGTAGCTTAACTTAGGGAATATTGTGAAAACAGTATCTCAACCTGGTCAGGAAGTAGTTTTTGTCAGATAATAAAAATCTCCTGAAATTTGAATATTAATGGTGCAATGAATCACATAGTTCGTATTTATCTGCTAGTAATCACTAAGTTCTAAATAATATCCAGCTACTAGATTCATTGGTTTAAGAAAATGAATGGATTTGGCTTATCTGCTTCTATATATTTGTTAAATATACATGCATAGATTCATAAGTAAATACAATACAATTTTGTGTGTTGTTAAAATTTATTTAAGCTACGCTGCTTGAAATTTAATCTCTGCAATCTATTTTTCATTTTTCGTATTTTCAACATTTATCCATGTTCTTCCATTTTAATAGTTGGAAGGATAGAGGGTAATGAGACAGAAGGGAGGGAGACCTTTTGCTTTATATGTCACATTTTATTTAAAAATATATGTTTGAAGCATGCCTGGATAGCTCAGTAGGATAAGTGTCCAACTCTTGATTTCAGTCTAGGTCATGATCTCAGTGTTGTGAGATCAAGTCCTGCATCATGCTCCATGCTCAGTGAGGAGTCTGCCTGAGATTCTCTCTTCCTTTCTCTCTCTGCCCCTTCCTAGAACCCTCATCCTCTCTCTCTTTCTTGAATAAATAAATCTTAAAATAAATAAACATATACATTAAAAAAATTAAATACATATTTGAAGCAATATGAAATTTTTTTTAGCATTTTGGCAGATAACTCAGGTATCTGAATTTATTTGCTGTTTTTGTAGGCTTGAAATATTTCCTAATTAAAAACTTTAATCAATAATTTAATATGGTCAGCACCTGTAAAACTGTTACAGATTTTAAGATTTTAGAAGGCAGAGAATATAGAAATAAGACGTTAGGACCCAGGAGGAACATTATAGCAGATCTTGTCTGACCTTTTTCTCTCCACAATTTTCAGATATAAAACTTAGGGAAGTTGGCTCATTAATTCAACAAGTATTTGTTGAACACCCACTTCATGCAGGCTCTGTTCTGAGTTCCAGGGAACAAGCAGTATCCCTTATGCTAAGGGAGTTGGCTTAAAGGGAGTACAGATACTAAATAAATTATTTCTAAAAATGTGATATATGTTCTGAAGAAAAAGCAGAGGGAGGCAAGACAAAATGTGAAGCTCTATGTAGTTAGTGAAGCTCTCTTAGTTCTTCAGGTCATCCCTGAAGAAGTGATTTCTAAAGGTTGCATAACTAAATTTAGACAATGTGACGATGAACTCAGACTTCCTTACTTCTGGAAAGCTAATACTTTTACAATGACATCATACTCCGATGACTGAGTTTCCATACAAAACCAGACTGACATTGTAAGCCAAGGACTTGGTTTTCTGTTTCTATTATGAAATCACTTGTTTCAAGGCAGTTTTAGTTTAAGATATGGTGGCTAAGTGTGCTTACAAAGTTAGATCAGAAAAAGCTAGGAGATCTTTGGTTCAGCCCCTCCAGGCATAGAGGAAGGATCCAGGCTCTAGAGAAGAGATGAGATTTGTTCAAACACAGTCAGGAACAAGGACCATCTTGACACAGAGGCCAAGTTCCCTTTCATGCACCAGGTAATCTTAACACTCTTAGGATGGGACCCAGGTGGAATTGGAGTATTTTGTATCACAGTGAATTTACAGAAACGTGCAATAGGATTAGGAAAACAAGTATGAGTCTCAGAGCTCATCTAAAAAGTAGAATATCATCACCACTTACCTACAAGATTACAAGGTATTCAATACTGCTACTTGCTTCAATATCACACGGTTTTAACTTCAGTAAATAGGTTTGTCTAGGAATTGAGATTTTCTTCTCTAAATTATAAATATATTTTCAAAATGGGATCGTAAACAGAAGAATAACATGAAATGCCCACCAACTGTTCTACCCTCTCGGGTCCTAGATTTGATAAATTAGAGTGGATAGTGGACTGCACAGTAGTAGTAGAGTTGGTTCTTGGTAAGACACCACACAAACTTGTGGCTCTTAAACTTATGTAAATTTTAATGCAAAATTAGAAAATGAAATACTGTAATAGTGAAAAATTTTTAAAAAGGAAAAGAAGAGAAAATACACGTGGGAGAATTTACTTCTAAAGATAAAGTAATTTATCTCTCAAAAAAAAAAAAGTCACAGACCTTCAGATACTCAGTCACTGGGGAATTTCAGGCAACTCACATGATCTCCCCAAACACTGAGCTAATAATAGCCCATAAAGGAAAACAAGGAATCTCTGTAAGATGATGTACATTTCTTCTATTTTGAGTATTTTATGATCTGGTGCAAATCTGTGAGAGAATCTAGTGACCAGGTTCATACCAGCAAGATAACTCTTTACAAAGAATCTGGACAGCAGAGTGTTAATAATAATCTTTCTGATCAGAAATGTATAAAAAGAGTTGCAATCAATGTCTGTGCTGATGTATATGTATGCCATTCAGTAGTGTGTTTGGTGCTGGGAACTAATAGCAAGTTAAAACAAAGAGTCACATTTTTTATTGGACCTCAACCACATTTCCTCCTCTACAGTCTTGAGCATCCGTCTCAACAAAGTATTTCTACAGTGTCATGGAACAGAGCAGCCTCAAAACTAACAAATGAACTAACCTCTTTCTTGCTATACAATATCCCTGACAAAATGGAAAAGCAAGCTTTGCCTAAGTTTTGTTTTGTTTTGGGAAGGAGGGGAGGAGGTTGGCATATTGAGGACTGAACTGCACAAAGCCAAATATCATGTTCAAATAAAATAACTCCGGGGGATTTTGGAAAACAAGAGTAAATTCAGCTCCTTTACTAATAATATGTTGCAAAGAGAAGTGGGGAAAAAAGCATTCCAGTAACTACGACCCCACCATCACCACCTGCCTCAGTAGACATACTATATTACATGCTCTTGGCTGCCAGACTGGTAATTCGGTATCACAATGCATAGAGATGCCAGCTAATATCAGCACACACCTGCATCATTTTTCAACAGCTCCCTTTCCTAAAGGTGTGACAAAGACCCTCCCTCCCCACTCCATCAAGAAGAAAAACAAAACACTTTAGTTTCTTCTCCCAGAAGAAATGCCATACCCTATGCAAGTCCCAAACTGCAAGGCTAACTTTGCCTACAAATCTCCAAGAATATGGAAGGTATAAATTTCCATGGGATAAATAGATCAATAATTAATAAAAAACCCACCTCACTACTCAATCCATCCTCAAGAGAAGCAGCAGTAGGATATACAGGATGGTGTCAAAGCCAGCTATATTCTGATTCTATATTCTACAGTGCCAGTTTGCAGGTAAATCCAAATCTGGCAGGCCATCACGGTAAAAGAAAATGTCTTGATTTTTTTTCTAATTTAATACTATGCACCAATGAATTATGCCTCATTGGCCATTAACACACAGAATAAACCTTAGCACGGTCCATTGACACTCAGGGCAAATTATCTACTGCAAGGATGGCTGGGTCTTAAAAAGAGAAGAAAACCTATGCCAAGGCTTAAAGACACCAACAACTTTTCTGGCCTCCTGAATGAATGTGGATGGATGAAAGTAAGATAAAAAGAAAAAAATAATGAGATTTACAAATAATCTAAAAGACAACTACCATTCACTAACAGGAAATAGCAGGTATGTTTCTAATTTATGCTTCTAATTTGCGGAGAGTTCAAAGAATATAAGAGGTGAAAGGTGGGGTCTTTCCTACTTCAAATAACCTAAAATAATTGACAAGGAAAAAAAGGGCAAGCCTCAAAAGTGTCACGACTTCATGCACCCAAATATAGCAATTATCAAGTGCAGAGCCAATCTGAATTTAGTCAGTTATCCTAAAGCATTCAGAGATTTCAATTTTTTTTCCTCTCTAAAGTGTATTCCTGGGAATTGCCAAATTAAAATGTCCTTTTTATGAGCATAAAAGGATGATAAAAGCAAAAATCAAAATGGGTAGAAAAGAATATCATATGAAACAGATGGGGTATTCAGAGGACAAAATAAAATTCTGGCAACTGACGTGGTAGAGGGAAAGATTAATATGGGACAGAAATGGGATGTTTGAAAATAAAAATATTAGATTAAAACATAAGTTTTGATCAAGAGGCTTTGGAAAATTAACTATAACTATCTAATCCACTAAAATGCAAAAACAGCCTCAGCTAGAAAGAGCCAGCCAGATGCAGCTTGGGTATGACCTGCTTGAAACAGATTGAATAAACTTTTCACATATAATTGTATGGGCTAATTATATACCATATTCTGGGTCTGTTCTTTATAAATAAACTCACTTGGCAAATACTATAAATTTCATTTACAGGAAGAGAGGATTTTTTTATATTTTTAATAATTAAAAAAGTGATCACTTTAAAGGTTTTAGTTAAGTAAATATACTCTAAACAAACATCAGGTTAATGTTCTGTCATAGCTATGATGGATGATGTATCAAAATACCAAAAACAAAAATAGAAAGTGAGTACATAATGTATGGTTTGGGGGAGAGTTGGGGTATTCTGAGAAGTCAACTTTAAAAGTTAGGTGAGGGGCACCTGGGTGGTTCAGTTGGTTGGGAATCTGCGCTTAGCTCAGGTCATGAACCCAGGGTTCTGGGATGGAATCTCGCATCAGGCTCCTTGCTCAGGAGAAAGCCTGCTTCTTCCTCTCCCTCTGCTTCTGCCTGCCACTCCCCTGCTTGTGCTTTCTCTTTCTCTCTATCAAATAAATAAAGTCTTTAAAAAAAGGATTGGGTGAAAAACCAGAATAACATTCAAGAACCAATTGATTATCCTTCCCATGACTATACCAGTTTTATCACTCAATTTCTAAGCTGCATGTGCATAATGGAGCAGTAAAGATTGCCCAAAGAATCCTCAACAGGGAGGCAGGACGACAGGAGTCTAGTTCTCCACTTGCCCACTGACTACCTGCAACACCTTAGGCAAATCACTTGCCCTTGTGGGCTCCAACGTCTTCATTCACAACTAAGGCAATCCACTTAGGAGTGTACCTACATCAAAGGGAGGGGAAATCTGCAAAGTAAGCTTGCAAACAGATCTCTGGCCACCATATCCTATTGACTCTATCATCATGATTGGGCAGGAAGAGATCCCAAAATTGGCCCCATAGTCTTCTGGCAAGGTATTCAACTTCTCCTCCCTGTCTCCCTTCCTGCCACAGTCGTCTCGCTGCCAGACATGTACGAATTGTGAGCTTGATAGTTAAAAAAAAAAAAATCCTTCCTCCAAGCACTTTTCCTGATGGCCCCAGCCAAAGGGCCGCCTGTTGCCACCTGTCAGTTGTGGGGATTAATTACCTGAGCCCAGGCTGGGAGCGGCACATTCTTCCCAGGGCCGCGCCCACAGATGTTGACATCAAGCAGGTGGGCTGTCTGTCACCCGCTTACTGTGAAGACCAGCCTGGAGCCCACCGGGGCCTGGCAGGTGGAGGGGGATGGGACATTCAGACTGCATCATAAAGCAACAAAACTGTGGTCAGGAGGGATGTGCCCTGGGACCTCTCTTTGGGAAGCCACAGGCAGCTCTGCGGCAGCCCTGGGCACCGGCCTGGCTTGGGAGGCAGCTGCAGCTTCCTTTTCTGGAGGGCAGTGTGTTGGCACAGACTTTGGGAAGGGGTAGGGGTGGAGCCCGCCAACCTGGTTCTCGTTGCCCAAGGGTATGAATTTGGAAAGCCAGTTTAAAAAAGATTTGACAGACCTGATTGGTAATTTTGCAACTATATCTCCCCAGGAGGGTAAAATGACCTTTCATCTAGCACCTCCTGTCAGGGCCACCGCTGCCAACCCTGCCTGACCAGTAATACCATTTGCAGTTACTGTCACAAGGCACACACTGGAAGGCATTTGTCAGAGAGACTGGTATACAGCAGGTACTCAATAAATGTTACTTTCGATGTTTCCTGAAGTCGCAGCAACCACGAGGAGACTCATAGTAAGGGGACTCTCCTGTTTGACATGTGTGGAGATGGGACTCAAATGCTTAAAGCACCACTCCAACAAATGTTGGAGGGGTAGTTGTTAACAGTTCATAGAGCGCTTTCATATACACTATTACTTCTCAGCTAACTCTAGGAGTAAACCATCCCTCTCCACTTTCTGTCAATGATGAATCAGAGGCTCAAGTAAGTAAACTAGTCTCCTTACAAAAAACAAGGGCAGAAGACAAGATCAAGCCTCTAATGTAGGTTTTCAAATTGAGGCCACCTACCGTACATGTATACCTATCATATGGCACATGGTATGATGTCTCCCTGTGCATTTCTGGGGCCTTTGCTGTGTTCACGTTACTCTACTGTATGTTATGTTAGCACAGGAAGGGCTGGAGGGTAAGTCCCTACTCTCCCGAAACTTACTATTGGGAAAGATCAATATAAGTCAGTACTGCGAACAAACAATAGAATATGAAATGAAGATATAAATAAAAGAGAAGGAACATGAGTACCAAAGTGCTTTCTGGCTTTAAAGTCCCAGAAACTTACTGAGAAGGAAAAATAGACAACTCTTCTTTGTGCTTCTACCTGCAATATTCAAATTGTAATGCTAGTGCACAGTCCTGACAGAAACTAAGTCAGATTAGCCAAGAGGGTCAGATCTCTCCATGAAAGAGAACCAACAATTGTTGAGGAAGATCATTATTACTCTGATATTTTATAGCCTCCCTTCCTTCTACCTCGGAGAAATGGATGCCCAGGTGTAAATATAATGGGTTTAAAAATAAGGGAAATAAGTAGGGGCGCCTGGGTGGCCCAGTTGGTTTAAGCACGTGACTCTTGGTTTGGGCTCAGGTGCTGATCTCGGGGTCATGAGATCGAGCCCTGCACTGGCTCTGTGTTCGGGTGGAGATGGTCTTTCCCTCCACCTCTCCCCCCACCTCTAAAATAAGTAAACAAATCTTTATTTTATTTTTTAAAGATTTTATTTCTTTGTGAGCAAGCAATGGAGAGGGGTAGAAGGAGGGAGGGAGGGAGGGAGGGAGCGAGGGAGGGAAAGAGAGAGAGAGAGAAGTAGACTCCCTGCTAAGCAGGAAGCCCAATTCAGGGCTTGATCCCAGGACTCAGAGATCGTAACCTAAGCTGAAGGCAGACTGACTGAGCTACCCAGGTGCCCCATAAATAAATCTTTAAAGGAAAAATAGGGCAAATGAAAAGCAAATGGAATTTAAAATGTAAACAGAGGCCATTCTTGCTGATCTCCTTTCTGATTACACTTAAGGTACCAGGGACTTTTAAGTGGGCTACAATGAATGTGTGAGAAGTTGAAGGGACTTACAGGATGCTTCAACTACAGGTGTCCCTAAGGTTCTAAGTGAACAATGACAAGATGAATTTCCTTCATATTAGCAAATTGTGTTTCTTAATTCCAGATAAGCACAGGAAGTTGCCATGCTGGAACACTGAGGTCCTAGGGGTACTGGAGGGTACTGCCAAGGCAAGGTGTAACTCAATAAATTATATCAGATTTGTTACTTAATACCTTTAAGCCAAGTCTTAAACTTTTGTTCTCCTTCTCCCTTTTAAATAAATCCATAAGAACTAAAATAATTTTGAAATGTCTATTTCCACGGTTGATAATTAGGGACTGTGTGGCCACCTAATATGTAGGTGTCTGCGTTTGCTGGAGATGGGGGAAGGAGGTGGGGGGTGGGGAGAGATGTAAGCAAACACTTTCCTCTACTTGCAATAGCTCTTAAAAGCTTATCATAATGTTACTTCCTTACAGTTCATTTGTTTAAGATGAAAACATGCTTCATCTTGCAGGCTTTTTTTTTTTTTTTTTTTTGCATTCCTTGTAAACTTAATATTCTAAGTATTCCCAATTGGGAATAGAATGCAATCGAACTGCCTTAGTGGTGCCATGGAGATAGAGTATGTCTATTAAAATGTTTTAGCACAAACAAGAAAAATAACCAAACAAAGCTCATAAGAACAGTTGTCCTTGTGAACAAATATGAAACAGTATCAGAAAGGGAAAGAGGAAGGAAACAGATATGACACAAAGGGAAAAGAAGGAAGAAAGAAAGGAAAGGAGGCCCCAGAGTCTATGGAAGACAAGTGTGCTAGCTCAGCCTGTATTTAAATGCATGTGCAGACTTCTTGTCACTTCACTAACGCTGAATTCTGTATGGTGAGAGGGATGAAAAATTCAGTTCTGCTTGAAGAGTTGTTGTTTGAGAGGGGAATAGCACTGCCAGATGCACCAGTTAATAGTTAATTTCAAAACCGATGATTCATTTGTTAGCGTAAGTACATCCCATGAATACATGGGATATACTTATGCTCATTTTGGGGTTGTTTATCTGAAATTCATACTTAACTGGACATCTTGGATTTCCCCTCCCCCCCAAATCTGACAATCTTCCCTGGGAAGAACATACAGACATATTCTTAGCATTTTCAGATTTATCAAACCCGTCACCTACCTTCAACCTTTACTGACATTTTGCTAATCTTATTTCAGGACAGAAGTGATTCTGGCTGGTGGGAATGAGGGGAGAGAAAGGGGAGTACTTGGTCAGAAGAGATAGCAGGAGCCCAGGCATGGGGGTGGGAAAACAAAACAAACATCGTCTTCTAATGACCGTGAAATATTGCTGCTGGTGGTGGGGCAGAGTATATTTTTGGAATCACAGCATGCTGTGAGGAACACAATACTCACAGAGGCGGAAGGCTCACTTCCCAAGGCATCAAATTGGTGTCAGATCTCAAAAAAAGTTACATAACTCTTCATCTGAGAACTGAGGGTAGTAACTGCCAACTTGACAGGTTTGTTATAAGGATTAAATGTGATAATACATACGTGTGTGTTGAAAGATATAAGACATTTTACAAACAGAAAGAGATTATTGTTATTGCTGGGAGTTTGGGCCAAAAAGGGACAATTTTGTTCAGACCATGACGTGCTTAGAGGTCAGTGTGCAGTCATCAACAAGAGGCCTTAAGGCTCCTGGATCTGAGTGGGGTGTTAGAGATAGTCCTCTGCCTGCCACTGAAGAGGGAAGGGTGGGCTGAACGGGGATGGAAACAAGGGCACCAGCTGAGCCAGAGGTATACGGCTCATTGGAGAACATGTGCAATAAGAATAGGGATGGATGAGAGATACTGACAAAATCCAATTATTTGGATGCCATCGACTCTAGGTTTCTAGGGAGTGTGAGATGAGAAATGATGACCTTATCGGCTAATCAATGTCATTATTTCTATAGGTCACAGGCCAAAAACTTTTTGGTTTGTCCAACCCTAAGAGGTACACTTTCCAACTCTCTACTAGTCCTGATGCTGGAAATTATTTTTTTATTTTTTTATTTTTTGAAAATTTTACGTATTTATTTGACAGAGAGAAACATAGCTAGAGAGGGAACACAAGCAGGGGAAGTAAGAGAGGGAGAAGCAGGCTTCCCGCTGAGCAGGGAGCTCAATGTGGGGCTTGATCACAAGACTTTGGGATCATGACCTGAGCCGAAGGCAGATGCTTAACAACTGAGACACACAGATGCCCCTGGAAATTGTTTTTTAAATAATTTCATTCTCTTTATGTGGATTGCCATTAATAAACATTGATTCTTATAAACTTCCAACACTTTGGGCCCATTCAGTTTGATACCATTTGCCAACTGAAATAACAAAATATACTCTTAGAAGAGGGATTCTTTAATGTTGTTTTTAAGATTTTCTTTATTTATTTAGAGAGGGAGAGTACACAAACAGGGGGAGGGCCAGAGGGAGAGGGAATCTCAAGCAGACTCGCTCTGAACACAGAAGCTGACATGTGGCTTGATCCCACAACCCTGAGACCATGACCTGAACTAAAACCAGAAGTCAGATGCTCAACTGACAGAGCCACCCAGGTGCCCCAGACACTTTGATATTCTAAGCTACACATGTTCATTTGATTTTCTCCTTAGAAGAACCAAGAAAAACAAGCAAAACAAACAAAAACCAAAAAACCAAAATAAAACTCTCCTCCTCAAACTGACATTTTCTTGAATGTAGAATGTGGATAGAACCAAGAGTGAAATCTCTTGAAAACAGCAAATACTCATAGAATAAAACAAAACAAAACTAAACAAAAAAAACCACTATCCTTTCAACCAAAGGAACGTGCATTCTGAGCACCTGCTTCCAAGACAGACATGCTGATGGTAACGTCTGACTGGTAAGCCAAACCTTCTCTAACCCACTTCTATGGAACATCTCATAGTCTGAGCCTAGATTTGCTCTGGTTACAGGCAAATGGCTGCTAACAGAACAAGGATTCAGCATGCCTTATGAATGTACTATAATGCTTTCATTAGGCTCATTATAGCTGAGACATCAGGAGGCTGGTATATATACACCATGGTCAATATTTCCACTCATTTATCTGACTGGCCACTGATTCATTTCCTTTTAGGACTTAGATGAAAAAAAGATGCTCAAGGTATTCCCAATCAGAGAAAGAAGTGGAAAGAGCTGGCAAAGATCTCTGATTTTAAAGGCCAATTTTAAATTTCTTAACGTATAATTTATTCTTCCCCTTTTTAGTCTGTTAGCTTTAGGAGTTGAATTTTATGAACTTGAACCATCCATCTGTATTCTTTCAGACTATACAAGTCAACCTGTATGTAGCTTCATAAGCTATATGGAATCTGAGAAACAAAGCTCAAAGAGATTTAATTCTTACACCCTATATGTATGGGATCTCAATCTGGCCACAAGTCTGGATTCCACCAAGGTCATAAGGAATCAGAGACATATCAGTTTAAGATCCCTTTCATGGGACCAGACCACCCAACTTTACCTCAATCAAGATTAAAGTATTTGAAAATGAATGACCCAGTTTTCAGTCTTCAAAGTTGAGAATTTTGTATCCTTTAACAGTTTAGGAAAAATAAACCAAGCAAGAAATGAAAAACAAATTTATGAAGTCAACATCTAATTACTGTATCTGGACAAAATGTCAAAATACACACTTTTCTTCGACATCCTGAGCAGAGATTTAGGTGCAGAGATTTCAGAATTGTGTTCCCAATGGGGGAAAAAAAGGGGGGGGCATTCTACTATTTGGTGCACCAAACTCTCCCATTAAACTAGCTGGATTTTGGTCTTAATCACCACCACAGATTAAAGTAAACTGCAAATTTGGGAACTCACAGCCTACATGCTAGAAAGAGACTCTTCTTTGGAAGGAGCAGCAGGACTGGGGAGACACATGCGTGGAACTATGTACATTACATGGTGATGTATTTTTGTTAATTTTCTGTAGAAATCACAAACAGAAAATTCCCTGACTTGGACATCATGAGGTGGAGGATCAACCTCATGAAATCTGAACAGCGCAAAGCCTACCTCCCCCACACCCTTACCCAAAAGCATAAGAATCTATGCTTTCTGAATAGAATATTCATAAATTTCCCCAAGTCTCTCCTCTCCAAAACTTAAAAAAAAAAAAAAATCTGTCAGACTATCAAAGCACTATCAGTGCCAGTAAAACACATCATTAAGGTGAGTAATTTTCCTGTTTACTTCAAACACTTTTTTTCCCAAACTCAAACCTGGGCAGGTCTGATCAGGTAGGGCTTTGGAACGAGTAAAAGCGTCCCCAATTTCTACATAAACGCTGCAGGCCATGGGGCAAAGACAAGTCTCAACGAGCACTCCACAGTAGTCCAGCTTCCCGGCGCCTCTGGTCTTGTCTCCTCATACCTTACAAGTATCATCATGTCTCCTAGCCCTCCAATTCTGTTTTACCTGCAACACACACACACACACACACACACACACACACACACACACACACACATACACACACACACATCCATTTGTTTTCTTCCTTTTACCTGTAATTAAATATATACAGACATACATTCAGAACAGATCTTCTTATAACAAGTCTTTCCTTCCTGTGGACCTGTCAGAATAAAATGTTTTCCACTCTGAATTCAGGTGTTCTTCATGGGCAGACAAAGGGCAGAATGCAAAAGAATAATCTTTTCTAATTATTAAAACTGTTGTAGTTTTTAAAGGCGATGGAGCAGAGATCTGGCTTCTCTGTCTCTATCTCTCCCTCTTTCTCTTTTAGGGAAACAGGCACTATCGTCTTAATTAAACAATGTTTTAAAGATTTACCCTCTATGCAACTATATCTACTTTGTAATTCATGTTTCCCTTCTTAAAAAATACAAAAAAGGAAATCAGAGAACAGTGCTATCTTTGACGTCAGATTAATCTCTCCGTGTGGTCTACTCCTAAGGAGACAGGAAGCTGGAGTTTGAGTTTAGTCGTAGATCTATTTTGTCTACATGAACAGATCAGTACACCTCCTGAGTTGATTTCCCAGTCTATAAAAAAGAGCATTAAAAAAAAAAGTCCCTAGATCACAGGGGTATTATGAGTTCTACTGTTTGCGAAGCACTTTGCATTCTTTGGGTGAGAGGTGTTGTGCTTGTTATTAAGACACTACACTTACATAATCTTAAGCATGCTCACAAATTGGGAAGGCAGCTTTCAAGCCAAAGGCACAATGATTTTTCTTTTGTTTTGTTTTGTTGTTTTTTTTTTACACTAGAGATGAACTTATTTACATACTGAAGTACCTATTTGCACTTGCTCATTTACCCTGTTTTCTTCCTGATGCCATCACTATCACCTCTTCTGCCTCCCTCACTATACTTTAAGTAGAACAGGGAAATGAAAAGGAAATTAAATAATGAGTGATATGGAACCTGAACTGAGTGGAAGCTCCTATTATTTCCCCACCCTAGAGGCAGGGACATGGGAGCAAACTAAAGGAACCAGGAGTGAAGGAGGGCCTTAGCAAACCTGATCGTATTTATTTTTGTCCAACAGGGAATAACGGAAGGTCCTTAAGGGAATAAGGGGAGCTCACCTTTGCCCTTGCTTTCTTGATCTCATTAGAAGAACTTAAATTTGAGGAGGCAAAAATGTAACAGACACAAAAGAGTGAAAGTCAGGACAGGAGTAGAAAGGGCCTTTCAGTCAAGGGTCATTTATTCCTGAATTTATGAGCCTAGCTTTGCTATTGATTTGCTAAACGACTCTAAGCCTGGAGAGGTTAAGATTGCATCTGTAAAATGTGAGTATTAATTACTCACCTCGAAAAACGGTTGCATGAATCAGTTACCATAATATGAGGTGCCTTGTGGAGTTTGGGCCTGATGCTCACTAGATGGTAACTACCAATTTTATCTCCATCATCTAAATTTTGAAGTTGCTCACCAGTTGCCAGATTCTGACACCACCATACCATATACAGGAGAACAGCATAATCATCTATACACCACCAGGGGTAAAAATGTAAGTCAAACATTATATTTTATTAGAAAATGAAGGAGGGAGCAAAGAGCTTTTATTTTACCCTTCCTCCCTAAGTCACTACTTTTGGCTTTAGCTGGTAAGCTGTCTCCAGTTCCAGCTATTGTACCTGAGTTGGACTAGAGCTACAGTACCTGAGCTTTACACTCAGAAAATTTGGGCCTGAGCAACATCCCCAGATTCAGGACTTTGGCTTTAATAGTGGTCCATCTGCAAGTCCCTGGGCTTGACTATACTAACGGTTTAGCCCATCAAGCCCTTTGCAGAGAAGTCAAAGCTAACTTCCATTAGCTATTCACCTAATAAAATCCAGTGACAAGAAGAAATGTGAATGCTCACATGTTCCAAAGATTTGTTTCCCCTAAAGAGAGCATGATAACGTTCATAGCACACCAAGTTCTAGGCCCAAAATTATAATGCCAACCCTATATGTTATAAATTAAAACCTAGCACTTATAGGCCAAATGCTCACTTCTTTAATGATAGCGCTCCTACAATACCGAAGGAAGTTTAGGAAGGGGGAGGGGGTTCAAACAGTGCAGATTAGGGCAGACTAACAGCACTACTCTACAGTGAGCATATGACCAAAAAGACTTCACTCCACCATCTGGGGGCCTGGAGACTCAGGCTCCTCACTTCACCTGTGAACTTGTGTGTCCTCATTCTCAACACGAAGAGGAGGGTAATAACCTTGAACTTGGGTGCTGCTGTGAGGCTCAGATGATATTGTGGAAGTGAAAATGATCCATACATAATAAATGTACAAATAAAACCATTACTTAAAAACAGAAATATGCTCAAAAAAACTTTCTGGAAAATGTGGAACTTTTTGCATATATAAACTATCCTCTGTAACAGATTTATGTTAAAATCAATGACTGGGAGGGAAATTAATAATAAAGGTGACTGCCTAATCAATTCAAGTTGAAATATTTAATGGACACAAAAAGAATTTAGGAGCCAAGGAAACTGAAACTGAACACTGAAGTAACTATTCTCCGTTTTGAACTTATAAGGGGTTTTGTGTTCACTGTGACAGAGGGTACAAGACTGTTCTCTGAAGTCCCTATCTGTTTTCATTTCAAAGCCAGTTGGCAGGCTTGGCACTGGGAAAGGAAACCACACAGACAACATAGGGACAGGCTGCTCATGGGGCTGGGCACTTCTGGCCCATCTCATCCAGGAAAAGCAGGTTGGGTTTTTTCCATTTCCCTAGTACTGTAGTAGAATAATTATTAACACTGTTTTAACCCTGACAGAGTTCTATATGATTGTTTTGTGTTTTAATTGTGCCAATCCTTATAAATGGTGTCCCTTCTACTTTTACACACTCATTCCTTTATTCCAACAGTATTTACTGATTGTCCATACACTCTCTGATTCCTTCAAAGATAAAAAAATTATGTTTATTTTTTTCTTGTGACACATATTAACTTGTCTTCTATTATAATTATAGGTATTCACTTGTCTTTCTAACCAGAAGACTATGAACTTCTAGACATAGACCTTACCTTATCCATTCTTCACTCAAGGGGTAAGCATACTAAAATAAGAACAAAATGGTCATGCTATGTAAAGGGAAATGATGTATATAAAACAAACAAAAGTATAATTGAGAATAAAAAATACATCACTGAGGTCTGTGATGCAAACTCACTCTCATGAAAAGGAAAGATGTTAATGATTTTTCAACACCTATTACTAAACTGGAAGTTTGTTACTTCAAAAAAATAAATGCTGATATCCAATTTCCAGATGATTTCAGAATACTTTTTTAATGTGAAAAAATGAACTTCGTCCCTAACCCTTGCCATGAAACTGGGAGGTACTGTAAATCAAATTGAAAGGTAGGTGGTTTTTTGTTTTGCTTTTCAAACTTACAAGTTATCAATCCTTTGTATCAAGAACTATGGTAGACTGTTGAAAGGGTTGCTCTTAACTAGAATTTATAAAGGTCTAGCTTTCTTCACCACCTAGATTCTCTTTGTCAGATCTAAAATTTGAACTCCGATATGCCAAACTTTGTGTTAATAATAGTTTGATAATCTCTCACCACTCCCATCCTATTCTAATCCTACTAAACAGCCACTTGCCTTTCTTTCCAGAGTCCAGGAAAATGAAGGTTAACAGTGTAGCTAATATTTAACTCAGTACTGAAAACCCCAAAACTATATAAAGAGAGACTGTGTATCAGATGAGGTATGCCTGCTCAATGAATACAAATTTACTCCGGAAAAACAGTTTGGGATTGAGTCCTGCCATCAGGCTCCTTGCTCAGTGGGGAGCCTGCTTCTCCCTCTGCCTGCTGGTCTCCCTGCACATGCGTGTGTGCTTGTTCTTTCTGACAAATAAATAAGTAAAAGCTTAAAAGAAAGAGCAAATATTTGAAGAAAACTGTCAGAGAAGTGCAGAAATAGTTCATTCTGAATTTAGTTAAGAAGTGAAATGAGGACACCTGGGTGGCTCAGTTGGTTGAGCGACTGCCTTAGGCTTGGGTCATGATCCCGGAGACCCGGGATCGAGTCCCGCATCAGGCTCCCTGCTTGGCGGAAAGCCTGCTTCTCCCCCTCTTACTCCCCCTGCTTGTGTTCCCTCTCTGGCTGTGTTTCTCTCTGTCATATAAATAAAATCTCAAAAAAAAAAAAAAAAAAAAAGAAGTGAAATGAACTACTTTTCAAAGAAGTTGCTCTGAAAACTGTCTCATTATACCTTTAAAATAATACATGCACTTTTCTCTAGCTCTTCCTTTCCTTCCCGTAATATCTGGGTCAAATAATCAGGGACAGAGGAAGGGGAAGCACGTCCTCTAAAAATTGACAGTCAGATTCTAACTTTTTTGTATGGATCTAGCTCTCTAAATAAATGCTTAAAACTCTTAGTCATATTTTATTTAGTACCAATTAGAGCAATATATGTAGTAAACTTCTCAGAAACAGCATGTTCTAGGCCCTGAAGCGAGAGCAGCATGCACTGATTTCCCGATTCCCCTTTTCAGATGCTTGGGTCTTTAGGCAAGTAATTTACAAAATCTTCTTTTTTGGTCCCATTCTCCTAGCTAGACTTAGAAATATGGTACCTGTAAAGAACTTTGAATCCTTCTTTGTGTACCGGTAAAAAATAAAAGTAGTTTGTTAACAGCAAATATCCTTTGTAAGAAATTCATGATCTCTAATGGCCAGCAAAAGGAATGAAGAGACTTTATAATTCAATTCACTGGACATTTGTTGAGGGTCAAAGCACAAATACATTTTTCTAGTGATTGACTTTGTAAAATAGCATTGCTATCTTTTTTGAATAGCATGCTTTTTTTCTCCCACTGTGCCTGAAACTAAAGTAAAAGATGCCTCTGCTTTCTTCGAGGTACTGTTAAATACACTCTTTTTACCCAGTAAAAGGCCCAAAGTATTCATTCTTATATCTAGGATAAGAAACAGGAATAAGGCTAGGGGCACCTGGGTGGCTCAGTTGGTTAAGCGACTGCCTTCCGCTCAGGTCATGATCCCGGAGACCCGGGATCGAGTCCCACATCGGGCTGCCTGCTTGGCAGGAAGCCTGCTTCTCCCTCTCTCATTCCCCCTGCTTGTGTTCCCTCTCTAGCTGTGTTTCTCTCTGTCAAATAAATAAATAAAATCTTAAAAAAAAAAAAAAAAAGAAACAGGAATAAGGCTTAAATATTCAGTCCAAGGTATTTCTTTCATAGGTAAGAAAATCGAGGACCAAAGCAGCAGTACAGCCTGGCCAAAGCCATCAAGGCAGTCACTGGCTCCCTGGCCAGACCTCCACTTTCTTCAAGCAGTAAAACTTCCTCCCAGACGTTTCCAGTGCAAGGCAGAAGCAGAGAGAACAGGAAGCGTTTTTGTGTTTTGCTTTTTAATCTG
>PITA01006208.1:78514-102488 GCA_004023965.1 Spilogale gracilis
CTTTAAAAGGCTGTGCGGAAAAATGCTATGTTAGTAGTCAAAACAATCCCAATTACGGAGAGTGAGTTTCTGTCTCTAAAATATATACTCCCAATCCCCTCCAAACGCCACATTGACCTGCATTTCCCAGTTCATTTATCTCTTATCTGATCATTACAACAGCTTCCCAATCAGCGTCTCTGCCCAGTAGGCCCATGTCCAACATTGCTGCTGCCCTACTCACAGTCCTTCCAGGTCTCCTCAGTGCCTGCAACACTGAAGGCAAACTCCAGAAGATGACCCAGAGCCCCTCCCAATCTGGCTCTGTGACCCTCTCTCCAGCTCAGTTTCCTGCTCCTCCCTCATGCTCCCACACATTGCCTGGTCCTAGTCTGCCCCACTATTTCCTCCTGTGAGACTTAGTGGCATCTTCCTGTCTCCATGCTTTTAATCATCTCAGTCCTCTATCTGGAATGTCCTTTCTCCCCGCCCCCCCCCCCACTTTTATATGTTAACTCCTTGGTGAAGCTGGGCAAATTGGTCTTTCTGTGCTGTATCACACTTAGTTTAGACAAGGAATACTATCCTACAGGTATCTGAGGAGACCCATTATTTGTGCCAGCGCTAAGATGCAGAGATGGAAAAGCTCCTGCCTCTGAGTTCACATGGTAATCAAGAGACAGACATGCCCTACACTATGATTCTGAATGTGTGTACAAAGTGTAATGGACATAAGAGAAGGAACTCCTGAGTGCGTGAGTGTCAGGGGGCGGGATGTGGAAAGGAAAGATTCATCTACAATTAGAGCTTTCAGTGAGTTTTAAAGGATGAGTAGGAGTCTGCCGGGCAGACAAGGAGGGTGGTGGGTAGGGGGACATTCCAGACAGATTATAGCTCCTGTCACGCTGAATTACAGTAGGTTTATCGGTTTGCCTGATAGACTATGAGCTCTTGGAAGAAGGCTAACTTACCCATCTATTAATACGATGACCCGACCGCATCTAGGTCTAAGAATACAAGACTGCTTTAGCAAGGGCCTGCTCAGTGTCAGGCACTGGACGGTGGGTGTCAGGGCTGCAATCTCCATGACCTTGCACACAGGATTATTCACACCTAAAAGAGGAGAAAATGGAGCCTCCTAGGGCTCTGGTAACTAGCTTCACCACCCCAACTAGTAAAACTTGGGGAATGTATGTTTTTCGTCATATTGCACCTTCTGGTGTTTAAGAAATGCACTTTGAAACTAAAGGTGTGGTTCAGTGCATTGTCACAACTGAGGCCTACTGATAGGGGGCCTTCGACCTAGCTTCAACAAAGGCACCTGGGGATGTGAGGGCACAGGATACAAAACATATGAAGCATCAGATGGGAAATACTATGACAGCAGTGATAAGTGTATGTGTCTGGTCATCCCAGTTTGGGTGGGGAAGTATTCTAAAGCTTCTAAGAAGATGAAATTTTAAATATTACAGGAAAGAAATTAACACTGTTTTTCAAATAATTACTGAGCTCTCCATACAGTTGGTATTTCTTAAAACTTACTGGTTAAAAAAAAAAGAAAAGAATACTTTTTATCTTTTTATTGGAATATGTCACTCGAATACTTATTTCTATATAGTTCCTTTATTAATATTTCTCCTCCAAAGGGGGCACTGGGGTGGCCCAGTCGGTTGTCTGCCTTCTGCTCAGGTCATGATCCCAGGGTCCTGCTATGGAGGCCCATGTCTGGTTCCCTGCTCAGTGGGGAGTTTGCTTCTCTCTTTCTCTTTCTGTCCCCTTGTGTGTAGTTTTTCTCCTTGTCTCTCTCAAATAAATAAATAAAATCTTTTAAAAAATATTTCCCTTCAAAAAAAACTGTGTCTTGATGTACCAAGAAAAGTAAAAAATTTTTGAAAAAGGAAAAATAGTTAAAATGAAAAATATATGTAGTTTTATTTCTTAGAGAGATCCATTGCTAACATTTTGATGTATGAACAACAGAGAACTTAAGCTTCTGGATGTGAACTAAAAGCTTTCCCAAGAAACTGATGAAATATAATCAAAATTTAAATGACACGATACTTCTGAATTTTCTAAATCAGAAAGCAACACCTATCCTTCATACATATAATATTTACAGATGCCTCAGAAAGTATAAAAAAATCAGTTTTATGGGTAAGAAAACTTTCAGTACACAAAATTTCCTTTTAGAAGCTCAAAAGATTCATTTTGCTGAAAAGAACCACTACACATTAAGCTTGGGAAGTTTCCTTACTACCTTTTTTTTTTTTTTACCACTCCCTATCCTTTCCTTGCTTTCTTTGCCCTTTGCTCCATGCAGCTGGTATCCTTGACAGAACTAAAAAGGAGCCAGAAGGGGAAGATGAGGGAAAATAGGAGAGGCAGCAGGAGTCATGGGGGAGAACCATCTTTCTTGTAAACTCTGAGTATTTGCTGTAAATTACAGTACAGTCACCTTCTTCCCAAAAGGTGCATCAAGAAAGCATATATAATTGTCATTACTTTTTAAAGCAGCAAGATGTAAGCAGGTACATGATGTGCAACATGCATTCATGTATAGATAATGTATGTATAATACGCATATATGTATGTATATACACATGAATATATATGTATGTGTATATACATGTATAATAAACGTACATATATAAATATATGCATATTAGGCATATCATATATGCACATATATATATATAAACATGAAGCACAGAGATAGGTAAGTACAATTAAAAATCCTGTTAATTGGTATTGATAGCACTTAAGCTATTCCCCTTCACTAGCTTCTGTCCCCTCTTCTATTACGTTTTTTAAATCAACGTTTGAGCAATGCCCCTGAGCCCTTGGGAGGAAATACCCAAGTATTTCTCTCATTATGTTTTACACAGACTCTCTATCAGCAACTTTAGAAGCTTTAGAAAGCATCATTTCTTTGTGCCTCTTGCTAGATTACCAGGTAGATTCATGAACGATTCGGATATTCCTGATTTTTTTTATATCCACTTCATATTGGCAACTCTTTCTATAGCACAGGGTTCAATGTTGGCACTGCCTCCACACCACGAGGGTACCTATTGGAACCACTAGGCTATCAATGACTATACTTGCTCTATGAAGAAATGATACTTTACTGAGAATCCTCTAAAACTTTATAAATCTTTTTAAAATTAGACATGTTCGAACAGGCACTAAAACACAAACAAGCCTTGGCCCCATCTCATGCAGAATAGGTTGGTTACAGATGCTCTCCTACAAGCTATAGCTTGCCTATTACAAGGACATTCATCTCCCAAACACATCATTTCACCTACTTCGCCTAAAGCAAAACAAAACACACACAAAAATTAGAGGATTTTTGAAATATTATTATTAACTCTTAAACCCTTCCACTCACTAATGTCTTTACAGAGAAGCCCGAACATCTTATTTCCAAAAAGTCGCCATTTGACGACTACTTGCCTTCCCGCATGCGAGCTAACTGGCATCTTTATTTCTCTAACCTGCAAAACTGATGCCTGGGCCAGCAGTGACTCACAAAGCTGGAGACATTAGCTCATGGCAATGATTCAGTCGTGAGAATTCTGACAAGAGCCTCGCCCCTCACTGGTGCTTCACGGGGAAATCAGTCCCTGGAAGGGATGGCTTATGACCGAAGCACACTTGTTAGTGTGTCTGGGATCAAGCACTGCGAGAGAGGGCAAGGCTCTTTGGATGACAGCCGCCACCTGGATGAGAAAACACTCCAGAAGCAAGCACTTGCAGGATACCCTGGTTAGAACAGCCTGACAGGAAGGTCCTTATCTCCCACAGCCAGCCATTTCCACCAGCCCAGGAGAAGGGTGTGAATTCTATTCTAGAGACTACTTGGCTTTCTCCTCCGGGAAAGAGAAAAGGCAGAAGGGTCAAGTGTCTGGAGGCTAGTAGGCTTTTGGCTTTTGTTACCAGGGGTGAGAGAGAACATGGCAGGAAGTTTTGAAATAGGCTGGATAATAATCATCTCATTCAAGCAGGACCTTCAGCTTGAAACTCAGTAAAAGGATATAAATGCTAATTTTGCAAGACAGGAAGCTACAAGCCTTACCTGCTGCCTCTATCCCAAGGCAGCAGCAACAGTTTGCACGAGGAAAGACTTCGAAGTTCACAAACCACTGGCACCTCATTATCTCACTTGACCCTTGCAGAAACCCTGGAGTATAGGTGTCATTATCCTTATTTTAACGATGAGGAAACGGAGGCACCAGGGAGGTTAAGTGATTTGCAAAAGCCCCAGGTGGAAAATGGCTGCCAACCCTCTACTAACATATACTCCCTAATATGATAGTTAATCATTTCCGCTCCTTCCCTGGCTCTCAGTTCCTCCTCCCTCCTTCCTATGTAGGCCCTGGAAGCAGTGACTTCCACATCTGACTCTGGTGCTCTCCCATGTCTATCCTTCCCAGCTCAAGTGCACCGTATCACGGGTGAGTGGTCGGCCCCACCATCAAGTGTACGATCGTAACATTTTTACTGCTTGCTTTATTCCAGTCCTTCTTCAACCATCCTCCATACACTGCTGGATTCATGGACTTTACATAGGGATCTCCGTATGATAATTCCTGTGCTCAAAAAGTACTCAATGTCAGCACACTGCCCGTGGGACAGAGTCCCAATGCCTTGATTTGCGTAGGCTGGCCTCATCCTACCTTCTGAGTTTTAACTTTTGCAGATTCCCATACCTGACCACAGCTTCAGGGAGAACAGTGGAATTACTCTCCTGGGGAGGGCAAAGCAGGCTTGTTTGCCCCTGTGTTTCACTTCCACTGCTGGTCTGGAAAGTCCAGTCTCTTCCCCCACTTAACCAGCTGCCTGGCACAGAGCAGGTCATCCATTGCTGTCCTTCTTTCCTTCCAGCCACAAAAGACTTGTCCTCTGGATGCATAGGTTTTTTAGTTCAAAGGAACTTTAGAGGCTACTTGATACATTTTCTCATCTAAAACTTGAGCCAAGCATCCCACCTGCTCCCACACACTGTGGTGGCTGAGCTCACTACCACTGGAGGCAGTGTCTTCCCTCTCTATAGAACCCGGACCACTCTTCACTTTGAGCTGGAATCTGCTGCCCTGTGGCTTCTTCTCTTTTGTGGAGCTTTGGCCCTCTGGGCTCATCCAAACAACTCTAGAATGTGGCTAGTTTCAGGAAAGCTGGGCAATAGAGGCAGCTCTGTGCAACTGTGTAACAACATCACCCTTTTATAGTGTGGGGTCCTTGCTCCATTTGGGTTGAGGCTGTAAAAGTAATTACTCCTCAATGCTGTCTTCCAGAGTACATGAATGTATCTCAAAATTATTTTCTTGAACAACTGTTTAAGGTACTTGTACATCAGAAATACATATGGCAGTACGTCTGAGTGTAACTCAAAGCCACAAGATAAATGCTATTTATCCTCCTGGAGCTAAAATTTTAAAGACTTTTTTATTTTTTTAGATAAGGAAAATACATATTTATTTTTGTTTAAAGATATTAAAATGAAAAAAAAAAATGGAAATGTTTTACAGAAACAAAACAAAAGCCCAGAAAGTATAGGTCTTCTGAGACTCAAGAGCAAATCACATTATACCCTCAGGATGCCCAAGGTAGAGATTCACTTTTCTCTGCTCCTAATTGTGATACAAGTTTGAAAGTGCTGTTCTAATATATCACATCCCCCACAAAATGGTGGCACAAGAACCTAGAAGATCCCCCTTGAGAGAATTTCCTACTACCATGCCCAAGGAATCCATGAGTGTGGTGGGTTTAGGCTGTATTCTAATCCTAAATTTATGATCCATCCAATTAAAAAAAAAATTACCATTGGCCAGGCACAGTGTTAGGCATATTAAATTCATTATGTTTAATCCTATTAATAAAGTGCTACCTAAACATGTATTATTCCCATCTTAGGGATGAAGAAGCTACCCTAGGGACAGTGTCTTGCCTAAGGCCACGTAGATAGAGAGAGGAGGAATTCAACTCCAGGTCTATCTACCCACAAAGACAGAATTCTTTCCACACACCACCCTGCCTCCTTAGGCACTTTTGTTAGTCCTCATTTTAGTAAAAGAGTCACAGTCCCTGTTTTCAGGAAGAGGCAAAGATGTGCTGGCTATCTACCAGGATGGTCACAGTATTTGTAATCGCCAGTCCTGCAAGATAACTAAAAACGATACTGTGAGCATCTCCCGTATTTTACAGGATTATATGGGCCATATCACATCTCATTGCAAGTTAGCAGTTCAGAGAACATTTTCATCTTAACTCAGGAATTGATGGAAAAGAGATGATCCCCTCTTCTGCTTAAATGTTTCCAAGTATTCCATTTTCTGCTTCCGAAGTCTAAATTCCGATGTCAAACACATTCAAAGAGCAATAAATTAGGAGCTAATCTGTGCCCCACAACCATATGCCCAAGTGACAGCTTCAAAACAAATTGTCAAACCATTTTTAAAAGGAAAATCTGTTAGTTTTGGAACACTTGTAAGCGAGTTTTAGAAGGATATAACCTCTCACACTGCTCATATAACAGTGTGGGCAGTACCCAGGCAAAATACATCTATTCTAATCCCCTTCCACTTCTAATTTATTTTTTTTCTCAACTCATTCTTCATGTGCTGAGCACAACTGACCCTGTACTGAGATCAGTGACAAAAGATATCCAAGCAACTCTGGTCATTTCTTTATAAATATCACTAGGACCCTCAGAGGCAGACACAATGAAGGTTGGACTCAAATCTAAGCTCTGTGAAGTTAAGTTGTATTCTGAGACAGTAGAAAGGAAAGCTTATATTTAAAAGTAATTATAATAAAAGAATACTTCTAACAGGTAGAAAGAACATATAAAATTAAAAAAAAATGCATCTACATTAAACTACTGCTTTTGTTACTTCATGGCACTAAGTAAAGTCAAACCACCTCCCAAAGTCAAACCACCAGTACTGCACACTTAGAGAAAGGGGCCTTAAAATTATATCGCTTGTCTTTATTTCACTAAAATACCGGCAGATGATAATGGAGATCTTCTTTGGAAATTTCAAAGCACTGAAAAGGAAAATATATAGGATGACATGCTTACTGTATTCATTGACTAAAATCACCTAGTATTGGGTATAAAATGCATAGATCTCTCAAAAAGGAACAAGGCTTGCCGGGGAAAAGAATATAAGAAGTCCTCTTTCTTATCCTTTTCTGAAATAGCTCAGTCAACACTCTTAGGAAGAAAACGGAAGGAAATTAGAGGGATGTTCTCACTCTTGGAAGCAAAAACATCCAGTAGATTATAGAATACATTAATCAAGAAAGTCAAGATTTTAAGTTGAATTTAACACTCAGTTTCAATTGGGTTGGCTCTTTGCCTCATCTTAGAAGTCCACATTAGGAATATATACTATGAAAGCATCTTAGAAAACATCCAACAAACAAGCTTAGTGAATCCATGTTATACTTTTAACGAAGAATCTACTTGTTGTTTTTGTACAAACCATTTTTTTAAATTTTATTTTATTTTTTCAGTGTTCTAAGATTCATTGTTTATGCCCCACACCCAGTGCTCCATGCAATACGTGCCCTCAGTACCCACCACCAGGCTCTCTCATCTCCCCACTCACTTCCCTCCAAGACCCTCAGTTTGTTTCTGAGTCCAAATTCTCTCATGTTTCATTTCTCTCCTAGAATTACCCTACTTCCAACTTCCTTTCCTTCTCCTACTGTCCTCTATATTACCCCTTATGCACCATATGTAAGTGAAACCGTGTGATACTTGACTTTCTCTACTTGGCTTATTTCACTCAGCATAATCTCTTCCAATCTAGTCCATGTTGCTACAAAAGTTGGATATTCATCCTTTCTGATGGAGGCATAGTATTCCATTGTATATATGTACCACATCTTCTTTATTCATTCATCTGTTGAAGGGTACCATTTTCCCTTCCCCTCTTTTTTCTTCCTCCTTTTTATTTGCCTTTCCCCTCCCTGCTCCTAATCCCCAAGTATCCAAGATGATAATACACTTGGAGAGAGGCTGAAAAAAGCTTCTATAAAAACTTAACAAAAGGACTTTTCTCAGCATGATTCCTGTGCCTATGTTTGTGACATTTGTGTGAAGAAAACCATTATAGCTGAAAAACATGGGGCACTAAGTAAGAAATCACTTCCAAAATATGAATACATTACAGGAACTTTTACAAATAGCTATATATTTAATGCTTCTTGAGGGTCCTGGCGAGTAGCTTGGAAGAAGTTTAATTAAACATATTTTAAAAAGAAATTATTTTATATTAGAAGAAAATACATATGTATGTATATATGTCTGTATAGACATATACACACATACGCACAAGCACACATACATAATACATATAGTATATTTTCATCCCACTTTTATTTCTATGGATTCATATATTTATACAATTTTATTCATCTCTGCTTATAAATGGAAAGCCTCAGGAAAGCAATTAAATTGTAAGCCTGAATTGATGCAGCATTCATAAGATAAATCTAAACACAAAAATCCAGGGTAAGATACTAACATATTATGTTTTTAGAACTTGATCTAAAAGAGCTTTGTAAACTTTAATTAGGTCTCACAACAATCCTGCCAAGTAAATACTGTAAGACCCATTGAACAGATGGGCCGACACAGAAGAATGAGATCATAAAGCTTGTTAGTACCCAAAGGTTGCCCTCTGAGTCCTGTGTACTACTTCATGGACCACGCTCTTCACAAGACTGTCAGATAACTTCTCAGATTCAAGTGAAGACCCTTAAGCTAAGTAATCATTGTTCTTCCTACCTAATATAACTTGGAAACCATTCAAGTAAAAAGAAAAACTCAGCCAGTTAAGTGTCTGACTCTTGATTTGGGCTCAGGTCATGATCTTGTGAGATCAAGTCCCCCATCACACTCCCTGACTTGTCATAGAGCCTGCTTAAGATTCTCTCTCTCTCTCTCTCTCTCTCTCTCTCTCTCTCTCTAGGGGCACCTGGGTGGCTCAGTCATTAAGTGGCTGCCTTCGGCTCAGGTCATGATCCCTGAGTCCCGGGATCTAGCCCCGCTTTGGGCTCTCTGCTCAGCGGGAAACCTGCTTCTCCCTCTCTCACTCCCCCTGCTTGTGTTCCCTCTCTAGCTGTGTTTCTCTCTGTCAAATAAATAAATAAAATCTTTTTAAAAAATGAAAAAAGATTCTCCCTCCCCGCCAAAGTATTTTGAAATGGAATATTCACCCTTATTATACTTTTCAAAAGACTTAGCAGATGATACTGGTTAAACCATATAAAAAGTAAAAATAAAAACTGAATGAGTAACCCACAAAGGAACACCTGTATGACTGGTAAACTTGAAAATTCCCTATTCGACATAACACAATCAGAAATTACATTCCAAGTCTTCAGACATTAGTAATAGAATAACAAAGTAGCAAATTATATTGTTTTCTTTTCCACTAAGACATCATGACTCTTCACTATTTTATTCAAACTAAAATGACTATGCTCATTCTATTTGTAAAGTGAGAATGCTTTCTTAATTTACCTCACAATAAATTAGATGTAGGATCTCTGGCTACTATCAAATTTTGTTTTAAATTTCACCTGAGGGCAGCCTGACAATGGGGCCGTAATCATTATTAAAAGCCACAGGAGAGACTGCTGCTAAGATCATTACCTTTAGACCTCCATGTGTCTAATTACAGGACCCCTTGTTCTACAAGCCGTTCCATGTCTACAAAACATCTGCAGGGCTTCAAAGAGTCTAAGATTTTCCCTTACAATAAACTCTCCTTTAATCTCAGAGAATTGGAAGTGGTGGGTAGAAAGCTATGTTATCTCAAGTCGTCTTCCAATCATGGTGACCTGAGTAGACAGAGTAATTGCTAGTGATATAAAAGTATGAGGATTTATTTTACGCACAGTTGCTTGACTTGCTTTACTCATGACGTGACAGGTGATTGCTAAACCACCCCCCCCTTTTTTAAGATTTTATTTATTTATTTGACACAGAGAAACACAGCTAGAGAGGGAACAGAAGTAGAGGGAGTGAGAGAGGGAGAAGCAGGCTTCCTGCTAAGCAGGGAGCCCGATGCAGGGCTCCATGTGGGGCTCGATGCTGGCTCTCCAAGATCATGACCTGAGATAAGGCAACCACTTAACAAGTGAGCCACCCAGGCACTCCACTAAACCCCTTTCATGAGAAAAATACATCTGCCCTTCTCCATCAGAGGGGATGGGAACCACTGCAAGACTTGGTCATACTGTAAAAATGGTTAATTATCGGAAATGTGAGTGGAAGAAGGTGCTGAATTCAGGTATGGGAATGCCCTTGGAACAACATTCCCTCAATAAATGGTGCACATCATTCTGGGCTGATTTTAAGGGATCTTTGTCAAGTTTAACGATATACTGTATTTCTTTTGAGTCATTAAAAATTCTTATGACATTATTCTCTGCTCACACCTCAATTTTCAGGTCATTTTTGTTCCGGCACACTCTCTACATGCCAATTAAAAATAAGCCATTAGGAGTGCCTGGGTGGCTCAGTTGGTTAAGCGACTGCCTTCGGCTCAGGTCATGATCCCAGAGACCTGGGATCGAGTCCAGCATCGGGCTCCCTGCTCAGCGGGAAGCCTGCTTCTCCCTCTCTCACTCCCCCTGCTTGTGTTCTCTCTCTGGCTGTGTTTCTCTGTCAAATAAATAAAAATCTTTAAAAAAAAAAATAAAATAAGCCATCAGTTAGTGAGCTGAGAAAATTGATTCGAAGCTCTTTCAATCTCACTGCCCTTTTCTGATTACAGTTTTGGCCAATCTGATAGAAGTAAGTCATAGAGTACCATAAATTCTCTAACAATAAAAACAAAAACGAACAGGTAAGATCCTTTCCTTAGACAAAGGATCCAACAATGAACACTTTTATTTTGTATACAATAAAACTTACTTGGAATGAGAAGGTGAAAGTCATTTACTACAAGAAAAAAAAAAACCAGAAAAATCTGCAATGATAAGTGTGTTGCTCAATTTATTGTAGAAAGGGATTAATCTATATAAGTTTTTAAAGGGATAGAGAATTATTTCTGAAAGAAATATATTTACTGGTAATCTTTCCCTTTGCTATTTGCTCTAGTTTCCAGTTATATTATTTAAACTTCACATAATCTTCACTATATGTTCAATGTATGACAAGGACAACATTCATCATGCCTATTGTTTTGTTTGGTATGTAGGGTTTTATAATTTTTTTAAGTAAATTATTACTATCATTTAATGATCTGCACATATTACATGCAAATTCAGGTTTTCAAGCTGTTTCTGAAAACTTATTCTTTTAATACCAGGTCTACTTTCCCCCAAGACAACAGGCTGGGGTTGCAAAGGACATACCCCTATAGGCAGGGCACATGATCTCATGTGGCTGCCATTCCTGTTCTCGTCATTTGATTCCCACTGATATTTGGGTTTGCCACCTCTCAGGTAGCCCATATCTAGTCAAAATGATTTGTTAAACTTAAAGGGCCTGATTATTCGATTCCCATTCTTGATGAAAATGCCCATAGTGACAGATATATATAATCTTCCCAACATTAATCTACCATTCCAGGAACACAGAGCTTCAGTGAAAAAAACAAAAAACAAAAAACAAAAAAACAAGGTACTGTGTGGCTGGTAAATACCTACAAAACCAAAACAAAAAAATAGAGCACTATTAAAGTTAACACAGTGAAGGAGAAAAAGGAGCTGGAAGGGAAGAAAGAGAGGAAGGACAGAGGAAGAGGAGGATCAAGAGAAAGAACAAGGAGAGGAAAAAAGAAAATTTTATAGTGAAAAAAGAAATGTCAGATTTATTTAAATTTATTTATTTATTTTGAATAAGTGGTAGCTCTCGTCACATTAGATATAATAAATCAGTGTAAAATTTTTATTTTTTTAAGATTGCATTTATTTATTTTTGAGAGAGAGAGAAAAAGAGAGAGCACAACTAGGTAGACAGCAGGCAGAGAAAGAGGGAGAAGCAGTCTCCCCACTGAGCAGGGAACCCTATGAGGGACTAGATCCCAGGACCCTGAGATATCATGACCTGAGCCAAAGGCAGACCCTTAACTGACTGAGCCACCCAGGCATCTTCAAAGTATTTATTTTGAAGGAAAAAAAAAAACAAAAAAAAAACCAAAACAAAACTCTATAGTGCTTTATTTTCTTTTCTTTTTTTTTAGATTTTATTTATTTATTTGACAGAGAGAGAGAGATCACAGGCAGGCAGAGAGGCAGAGAGGCAGGCAGAGAGGCAGGCAGAGAGAGGAGGAAGCAGGTTCCCCGCTGAGCAGAGAGCCCGATATGGGCCTCGATCCCAGGACCTTGAGATTGTGACCTGAGCTGAAGGCAAAGGCTTTAACCCCCTGAGCCACCCAGGCACCCACTATAGTGCTTTCAACAAATCACTAAGAATAGTGGGGGAGGGACATAAACATTAGGTGAAACTGGCTTTTCACAAATACACTGATCTAGAGTCAAGCTAAACAAATTAGGGCAAACATTCTGATGAAGTTATTCTGTTCTACGCTGGGCACAACAGCCCTGCAGCATGTCGTGGGATGGAAATGCATTTTTAATTCCAACCCAGAGTTAGCTAAGTAACATGAACCATCGCCAAGAATCTTCAAACCGTTTATTTAGGAGATTCTTCCTCAGGGCTTGGTGAACTATGAAATAGCTGGGCTAACAGGTGAATGTGCTCAGTATTATTGTTTTCTTCCTCATGAGAGGGGCACAAAAAGACACCCCTATATGTATCTCCAGAGATTTACAGGACAGCTATATCTGGAAGTGAAAATAACTTCGTTATAGGTAACAAATGTGTCACTGGCAGGGGCCAAGTCTTCTCTCCTGTCCCTCAGCAATGAAACCTAACAGCCACTCAATTATGAGATTAGCTCTAATTAAAGCTCAAACTTTGAGGACAAAAGTGTTTCCTTTGTGAAAAGCAGTTGATAAATCATATTCACCATGACAAAGTTGGTCTGTACATCATGTCCTTTGATGGGCTATGCTTAAGAGTCCCGAGATTCCAGCGGGACATGCAGTGGGCTGGCCTGCATTAGAATTCTGCAGAGTTGGCAGCCTTATTCTGAAAGTCTTACATTTCAGGTAACTTGATGACAGGGAGGGTGGGCCACAGGCATGCCTCTCAGCTCGCCTGTGAAGCCAAGGCAAGAGAGCTTGCAGGGATGATATGCTGGGATCAATGAAACTCTCCGGGGAACTGGCTGTTCCCCTTTCAAATGCCACCTCACTAATCTCTCCACTTGCTCAAGTCAGATTCTTTAAACCTCTGAACAGGACATGAAGCTGGCATGAGGAGGAAAAGCAAAGGAAAAATGCTCTTGATAAATCATGGGTAGAGGCAAAAAGTATCACATTTACAGATGGTTAATCATCAAAGTCAGAATCAAGCCATACTGCTTGAAACTGGAATTACTTCCTTTGGCCATGAAGAGAAAACAAAGTTTCTTCACATTTATTAAGAGCCTATATAAGCTGGACAGTGTGCTGGGCACTAGGTCAGGAGGCCTGCCCTCCAAGACCCTGAAATTTATGAAGGGAGAAATCACAATAGCAAGGAGAGAAGAGAAGAGAAGAGGAGAGGAGAGGAGAGGAGAGGAGAGGAGAGGAGGGGAGAGGAGGGGAGAGGAGAGAAGAGAGGAGAAGAGAAGAGAAGAGAGAAAAAGGGAAAGAAAAGAAAATAAAGGAAGAAGACAGAAAAAAGAAAGAAAGAGAGAGAAAGAGAAATGATGTATGGTCAATGACCAGGTCTTTTTCTCAGACAAAGCACAACAAAAAACACTTTAACCTGAAGGTTTTTCACAGTGTTCACACACAGATAATACTGTATGTCATGGGTTATGAAAAAAGCAGCTCTCAAACTGTGAGGCTGATCATCAAGACAGACTGACAGACTGACCTATATTCCCAAAGAGACCTGGTCACTAGAGTCTGGGGAAAGGGAACACTCTGCCCCCAGAAGCGGTGTTCTTACCACATCTCTCAGTTCTCAAGTAGCTGCCACAGAAAGCTTCTCTTTTCCTTAGTGACAACTCCAAAAACATTCCACAGCAGTACATACAAATCTCTTCAATGGCCACAGAGTAATGTGTTACATGGGTATGCCACAATCCACTGAAATAGTTCCCGCTGATGAGCGTGTAGGTTCCCTCCAGTATTCTGCCACCACAAGTCACTATATTGACTCTTCCATGAGTGAAATTCACTGTTAGCCTTTATTTGCCATGGTGACTCAAAACAAGGCATCCCCAAAAAGTGGCAGATAAAAAAAGAGAATACATGCTGAAGTCAACAGTTCCTTAAAATCTGAAGAGGGCCCTTCCTTGTGCTGGCGAGGAGGGCCTGTGTCTGCTTGAGCAGGCGTAGGTAAACAGCAGAGCCATCCTGTGGGAGTCTGCATACAGGACAGCCTGTTATCATTCTGTGACATCTTATTCATATATTTGGATAGTGAATGGTATCACAGTCCCTTGGGGCTAGAGTAGGCATGTGAATAGCCCAAAAGCACTAAGGGGAAAAAAAAAAAAGTAGAAATATTTTGCTCTGCATTCTTTCAAATTACTACTGGTTGTACAACTGAACTCTAACAAAACTGTAATAAACTCATGAAATGAAGGGATTGAAATACATTCAGCAAACATTTATATGCCTATGACAAGCCAGTATTACACAGGTCATACAATCCTCACAATAAGGAATAAGTATTAACATCCCCATTTGGGATACAGAGGGAGTGAAAAGAAGGGCCATATGTACCCCAACGTTCATAGCAGCAATGGGCACAATCACCAAACCGTAGAAAGAGCCAAGGTGCCCTTCAACAGATGAAGGGATAAAGAAAATGTGGTCCAGGGGTGCCTGGGTGGCTCAGTTGGTTGGGCGACTGCCTTCGACTCAGGTCATGATCCCGGAGACCCGGGATCGAGTCCCGCCTCGGGCTCCCTGCTCGGTGGGAAGCCTGCTTCTCCCTCTCTCACTCCCCCTGCTTGTGTTCCCTCTCTGCCTGTGTTTCTCTCTGTCAAATAAATAAAATATTAAATAAAAAAAAAAAGAAGAAGATGTGGTCCATATATACAATGGAATATTATGCCTCCATCAGAAAGGATGAATACCCAACTTGGTATTGACATGGTTGGGACTGGAGGAGATTATGCTGAGTGAAATAAGCCCAGCAGAGAAAGTTAAGTATCATATGTTTCACTTACTTGTGGAGCATAAGGAGTAATATAGAGGACAGTAGGAGAAGGAAAGGAAATGGGAAGTGGGGTAAATCGGGGAGGGGGACAAAATATAAGAAACTTTGGACTCAGAAACAAACTGAAGGTCTTGGAGGGGAGGAGGGAGCCTGATGGTGGATATTGAGGGCACGTATTGCATGGAGCACTGAGTGTGGGGCATAAACAATGAATCTTGGAACACTGAAAAAATAAAATAAAAAATAATAATTAAAAGAAATCCCCATTTGGGCAGGTCCCATACACTGTGAACAAATTTCAGAATCAAAACCACACCTAAGTTTCTTGACATTTCTTTCCTTTTCTATTTTTTTTTTTTTAAGATTTCATTTACTTATTTGAGAGAGAGAGCATGAGCAGGAGGAGAGGCAGAGGGAGAGGGAGAAGCAGACTCCCACGGAGCAGGGATTCCCAACACGAGGCTAGATCCCAGGACCCTGGGATCATGACCCAAGCCAAAGGCAGATGCCCCACCGACTGAGCTGCCCAGCTGCCCCTCTTGCCATTCTGTCAAGTGTCTGATGTCTCCTGACTCCTTGCCACAATACCAGACTGGCATCCCAGGATGTGAGCTGGGAGGCCTCCCTGAGCAGTAACAATTAGACTCTAGAAATGAGAAAAGAGTCTGAAGCTAGGTCTTAAATTCAGTGTGGGTTTGGGTTTGAACATCTGTGTGCATGTCTGTGAGATATGGAATACGGTAAAATGTTATCACACCTCATTTTATTTCATTGGAAGAAGTTTAAAATAAATACCTTGTTTATATAGAACTAGAAACACAATCACACTTGTTGTTTAGAAAAAATAGAGAAAGCGAATAGGCATATATGCTTTAAATATATTAATTATATTTTGGCAGTAATTCTGAGTAAAACCAGAATGAAAAGAGAAAACACGAGAGGATGATGACAAGTGATAAAATGGTACTAAAAAGGTTTTTATTAAAAAATTTACCAGAAGACGATGCAGTAAGTGTGGTTCTTCCTCATGACAGCTGCTTCTGCTACTTCCAGTTTGTGGGCAGTTTTAAATGATAGTATTTTATTTTGGAAAATGGCTTTAAAATGCACAGATGCCAAAGAAACAAGTGTTGTGTGTACTATGACATTTAAAAAGTCCTCCATCAGCTCGGTTTCAGCTCTGTACCATACAGGGCCTGTTCATCCCTGCAGTGCTCCTTCTGTCCATTGGGAGGAAAGGCCATCTAGATGGGATGGCAGAAAGACGTGAACAGAGAGTGAGGGGCCCTCGATTCCTCTCCCTCTTCGACTGGTCCTCAGCCTTGTCATCATTACTTCTCTAAGGGTCCTCATTTATAAAAGTGGGGCTAACAGCCTTAGTTGTAAGACTCAGCCAAAATAAACAGGTGAGACAATACTTTTTAAAATGTGAGGTCTATGTCTAAGTGGGAGAATATACTGTTTGGCTCAGAGAGTTAAATGCTACTGCATAGGTGTTTTTAGGTAATTTCAGCAGATGCTCAGATAAGGGCTCAAGGGCCCTAAATTTAGGGAAAATGCACCTGAGCCTAAAATAAAACTGATGGTGAATAAGAAAGGACTTAACAAAACTCTGAAAACCATGTTATACACTGTAGGAAAGAATAGATATCTAATTCAATCACCTCGTTCTTTAGGATAGACTGTGGACTGCTGAAGAGAAACCCAAGAAAGGCAAAACAGCTTAACCAAGACCATTCTTTAATGGTAGACACAATTTCTAATGAGAACCTAAGTCCTTCTAAAAATGTCTTATTTTAAGATTTTATTTTTATTTGACAGAAAAAGAGCACAAGCAGCGGGAGTGGCAGGCAGAGGGAGAAACAGTCTCCCCACTAAGCAAGAAGCCTGGGTTCTGGATTCCAGGACCCTGGGTTCATGACCTGAGCTTAAGGCAGATGCTGAATGGACTGAGCCACCCTCATGTCCCAAGAACTCCTATGTTGATTATGAATACAACTTCACTATAAGAAAAGAAAGTAGGCTTCACCAGAGTCATCCTTATCTTCATCAGAGGTATACTGACTGAATTCAAGAAAGACGAAGTGACTTGGCTAAAAAGCCACAAAGATGATCATGTCTAGAATTCAAGTTTTCTGGTTCCTAAACAGTGGCTGTTCCCAAAACAGAAGTGCCTACTCCTTCATTCAGAATATGATCTCACTGCTGTCCCATATAAGGAAACATAAAGATACTCCAGAAGACATCTGCTTTCCTTTTTAATTTACCACTTACGTATATTTCCCCAGCTTATTTTCTGTGACACAATTTGCTTCTCTGAGAAAGGGGCTTTGATGGTTCAGAATAATGTTCAAACTGGAAGAAACCTTAAGAACCTTAAGATTTCTGTATGAGAAGATGATGAGGGAGGTGAGGGGAGACTGACTGAATGTTCCACTTGCAGCAAGCTCCATCACCATGGTCCTTAAACCATGTCAGAAGGGAAGTGCTCCATCGTTAGTGGTCTCAGTGTGCCCATTAGCCCTTCAAATGTGCTTATTCCTAACACAGCAGAGCCTGGCCTGGATATGCAAACAAGAAACTGTTATCCCGGAAGCTCAGGGATTGTAAACACCCAGTCACTGACCCTATTCTAAACCACATCATGCTCCATTTATAAAAAGTCTCTTCGGGGCGCCTGGGTGGCTCAGTTGGTTGGGCGACTGCCTTCGGCTCAGGTCATGATCCCGGAGACCCGGGATCGAGTCCCGCATCGGGCTCCCTGCTCGGCAGGAGGCCTGCTTCTCCCTCTCTCACTCCCCCTGCTTGTGTTCCCTCTCTGGCTGTGTTTCTCTCTGTCAAATAAATAAAATCTTTAAAAAAAAAAAAAAAAGAATTAATTAAAAAAAAAAAAAAAGTCTCTTCTAGCAGATCTTCAGCACAGTATTACTTAGATTGATCAACCAATATTTACTTAGGGTCTATGGACTCTACGTTTACTCACCTTAAGCGTCCATCTCCAGGATTATTAATACAAAAGACACTGAAGACTGTGACATGATTGATAAATAACACATGGGAGAAAGATCAAATTTTAGGCGCTTACTTAGACTTTATGTTTGAAATATGAACCATGACAGAACCGCTTCTCAAACCATGAAAGAAAAGCCCCAAAATAAAAATTTAGACCACTTTTGAACATCCTGATGTGGAATGGTAGAAAAAGAAAGAACACAGTCTAGTGGGGGAGGACAGAATCAGAAATAGATCAGCTACACAAAGGCTTCTGACCTTTCAGGGATGTCACTTAACTTCCACATTCTTTGCTTTCCTCACTAGGAAAATGGGAATTATAAAGTTTGTCCCACCCAGCTCACAAAGAAGTGAAGACAAAATGAGGGCACATGCATGAAACTACATTGGGATATAGTGTTGTGGATGCAGATTGTTTTATAAACAATGTACAGCTGGATTAAAGTGACAGTGAACTAGACATTAAAACATAAGAAATAAAACGCTTTCCAAAGAAACTTATTTGCCAAAGGACGGGGCTGTGGGGGAGACCTGTTAAAACAATTCTAAAGCTACCTCTCAGTAAGATGGTAATAATTGGAAGCACTTCTATAACCGATGCAGATATTAAGTTGTTTGAAAAACGTGTGTGCCACGCTGGTGTTGGGCATTCTTTGATCAAGTAGTTAAAAGCAGTCTTGTAAGTCTTCTCCCTCATATGTAAACTTTCTTTATAATACATCACAAACTTTGAAATAGAATAAATATTCTTATACCTTTTTAATTTTTTAAAATATTTCCATGTTTTCTTGGAAAAGTTATATATGCAAAGTTTGGTTTTTTTTCCCAACATTTTTAATCAGAATCTCTTAGGACTAATTAAGGATTCTGATATACAGTTTTAGAGGTTTCTTTGAGGAAATAATTTCTTTTTTTTTTTTTTTTTTTTTAAGATTTTTATTTATTTGACAGAGAGAAACACAGCCAGAGAGGGAACACAAGCAGGAGGAGTGAGAGAGGGAGAAGCAGGCTTCCCGCGGGATCATGACCCGAGCCGAAGGCAGTTGCTTAACCAACTGAGCCACCCAGGCGCCCCGAGGAAATAATTTCTAAATGTAGTAAATATATAAGTATCAATAAGTTATGATTGGTACTGTAGAACCTAAATGTTCTATATAAATGAATGTATAAATGAACAAATGATGTATAAACGAATTTAACCATTCCATAATAAATGAGATTTTAATTTCCTATTACTCCATGTTTGTGATTTTATTTTTAATGACATATTAATATGACATTTACTTTTTCAAAGCAAAATTAGTAACTATCCTACATTTTTGGACATGCAAACCTGTATCCTATACCTATGATGCTTTTTGTTGGCATAATGTTTTATAGTCTTCCAAAAACTTTCACATGAATGATAAGCCCCACACACACACCCTGCCCCAAAAGCATGAAGCAAGCGAGAACAGATCTGCTGAAATTGCCACAGCATAGGACTTTGGTTCCAGGATCGGGGATTTTCCCATTTAATGGCACTTTTTCTCTCTCTAGTTCAGTGTTACATATTTAAAAACAAAACGTCCTTGGAGGACAGTGAGAAACCATCCACCATTCGAAATGGATCTGTAAGCTTTGACACAAGAGAAGCTCCGGGGAGGAGCAGTAAAGACCCCTCTGGGATGCAGGGGTCAGGTTGAAGGGCACACAGGGACCCGGGGCTCTTACCGTCCAGGTGGCCGACTTGGCGGTGCTGGACTGCTGGAAGGACACGTCGAAGCTGTGTGGGCCCGGATAGTCAGTGTTGGAGGGGATGGCGGGGGACGGAGAGAGGGCGTCGAAGGTGGAGCTGGGCTGCGCGTAGGGCGACGGCGCCGTGACGCTGTTTTGCGCGTGGTCTGTGTTGTAGGGGCTGGTGGACGAGGAGCCGTTCTGAATCTGCTGGTCCATGCTGTTCAGGAGCCCCAGGTTCGTGTACTGTGGCTGCAGGACACACAGAAACCCCGGGGTTAGCTCTGTGGGCGGCAGATCATTGCTCCGAAAAGGCATCGTTCGGTGCATGCGTTCTACAGAACTCGACCTTGGGTCTATGAAACTTCACATTCCAGGTAGAAGGACTAATTTGTGATACACAGAAACACCAAGGGAATTCTGAGGCCTGCGTGTGTTTTGTAATGACCTGTGAGATCGTACAGCTTCATGTGCAGCCTTTGGAGACTGTGGTCTCCTGAAGAGAAACTGAGAATAGAATCTATACAATGATACTGTGATAGTACCATGTGATGACACACTGGGAACAGTGGCTGTGTGTGTGGTGAAGACAGCATAGGGTGTAGACTTGGAATCACTACATTATACATCTGAAACTCATGTAACATTGTGTGTCAACTATATTTAAATTAAAAGAAAAAAAAGTAGAATATGTGCTTATTAACAAACTGGGTAAAAATGTCCAGTGCTCAGTAGCTGTATAGAAGATCTTCAAAATAAATGAATACCACCTGCTATTTCTTTTGTTACCCCGATCCTCCCCTGCCCTGGGGGGGGGGGCAGAGTATTCATAATGAGAAAGAGGGGATAGATATGTTCTAAAGGGGATTTAAGCATCAAGTTGTTGTATTTGAAGCAAAATCAGAGGTCCTCCAAATTTTCTTATAGTCTTATTATCTAAATTCCGTCCCAGGGTACCAAGAATGTTCTCCTGCACCCCAAGGACCCAGTTCATCAAGACTAGAGAAGTATGAATGGCAAAGTTAAAGAGAGCCACCTAGGTATTTTTTTTAAGACTTTATTTATTTATTTGACAGAGAGAGAGAGATCACAAGCAGGCAAAGAGGCAGGCAGAGAAATAGGGGGAAGCAGGCTCCCTGCTCATGTGGGACTCCATCCCAGGACCCTGAGCTCATGACCTGAGCTGAAGGCAGAGGCCCTAACCCTCTGGGCCACCCAGGTGCTCCAAGCCACCGAAGTATTTTTTAGAGAAAACATGCTAGTATATCACCCAAGACAGTCAATTTTTTATCTGTTCTTTCATTTTCTTTGTAGCAGTTTTTTCTTTGCTATAGTAGAACATGTGTAAGAGGAACACCATGTAGTTATGATTAACATTCTATATTTGATATAATTCTGAAGTACATTAGCTCCTCTCCCAGATACTCTTAGGTCTCCTGTGCAAACAGGCACAGAGTAGGCACTTGATAGAGTGTATATGGAAAAAATGAATTGACTTGTCATTTAATCTGCAAAAAAAAAAAAAAATTGTATTACTATCAGAGAGCAAGAGTGATCTGCTCAAGCATCAGCTCATAGCAAAGAGTGGGAATTTTGAAACCAAATCTTCTGACTCTGAGTCTAGGGACCTGCCCAACACCATCACCCCTGTCAGTCTGAGGAGACAATTCCAAGTCCTTCCTAAACTGGAGTCAAACTGGACACATTTCCAGAAGGGGCAACCACTGTATGGTATAGTTTTTCCTGTGTGAAAACTTCTGACGCATGTTGATTTCATTCCTTCTTCAAGTAAGTGAAGAGGAAAACAAAGCAAAAACAAGAAGAGAAAAGCACTCTCGTTGGTATATATTTTATAAAGGATATGAGGAGTCTGGCTCTTCCATTGAAGGATAACTCTGAGAGTCGCTGACCAAGTAAAACTGTGGGGAAGAAGGGACTCACAAAGAAATAGAAGCTGGGTGAATATTGTCATTAAACTAAATTATTTAACTAAACTTCAGGTATTTCACATGGGGAGGAGAAAATACGAACTGCGCCATTCCATTCAGTCCAGAGAGCATCTGTCTAAATGTTAAAGGCCGTATGTCCATTCCAGTACATTTATACATTTGCATTCCACGGCTGGATGCCACGTCCCCATTTGCTCTTCGAATAACTATTAATCTCTTTACACTTCTCCCCATGCTGACAAGAGCAGCTGCTTGTCTTGCCTTCTCTCCCCTCTGACTTCTCCAGCTCCTATTCCTCTTCTCTCCCTCAGCTTCAACTTCCCCTCTTGACAGGTGAGGCAAAACTGCAGGTGAGACAACTGGGGTGGGGGTGGGGGGAGAATAAAACCTGAAGCCCCAGGGAGTGTCCACAGCCCCAACCCCTGCTGAATTCGAGTCCTCAGGTATGCAAGCCTGCAGCAGCGGCCTAGGAATGGGATTCAAAAGATATTATTTGTGTTCAAGTTAAGGGTCAGCATGCAAAGCACTCCTGAACGTCCTGTAGGAATCAGATAATGCTCCCAGAGGCACGTGCTTCCCTACAGCGGTACAATTAGGGAAGCAGCCGGCCCTGACAAAAAGGACAAAGAAACCGGCTGAGCACTTTCTCACAGGCAGTAAAATGCCTGTGGAGCCACCCCTTTCCTCCTCCTTCCAGCTACAGAGAATGGAACTTGGGCTAATTGTGGGCTTGGATGAGAACAAAGAAACCTATCCCTTTGAATTTTTTTTTCAATATATGTAAAGAGAAAAGTTTTGGGACCAGCTTTAAAAGCCAGTGAGCAAACACTCAGTGCTTCTCCAAGGACTTAAGAGAAATGGAGAATGCACTGACCTCAGAGGCACAAAGGAGCCCCCTGGAACTGCAGGAAGACAACACATTGGGTGGTACTAAAGAAACAGAGACTGTATTCCCAGGCATGAAGAGCACTGTAGGTGCTGATGGCTAAGCTTTTAAATGGCAGCATTTTTAATTCTATATAGTTCAGGGGCAGTATTTTACTTAATAATGACAGAGTGTGCTTCCAATGCTAATGCCTCCACTTAAGGCATCACAAAACTGGAGTTTTCAGACATACACAAATAGCTGCTTACTATCCAAGATAAAAGTATGAAAACACATTCAGTTCAAACTTCTCCAAATTTTACTTTAAGAAACCATAAGTAAGTCCAGTAGTGTCCTCAGTTGTCTTTAAAAAATAAATAAATAAATAAAAGCCTAAAACCAATGCTACTGACTTAATTTGCCTACAATTACAAACAACAAACCCACCAAAGAATTGCATGACTGGAAATCTACTTGGATACTTTGCAGAGCTTTGTTAAAAATCAGTGTCATAAACCTGCCACAGGAAACAGTACTTTTTTAAAAAAGATATTATTTATTTATTTGACAGAAACACAGCTAGAGAGGGAACACAAGCGGGGAGTGACAGAGGGAGAAGAAAGCTTCCCTGCTGAGCAAGAAGCAAATGTGGAGCTCCATCCTGGAACTCCTGGGATCATGACCTGAGATAAAGGCAGATGCCCAAGGACTGAGCCACCCAGGTGCTCCAGAAACAGTACTTTTGAAGTTAATTTAAAAAGCATTCAGTTAACAACAACAATTTCTTATTTGACAAGAGAATGGACATGCTGACAGAATAGGACTGGAGGCCCAGGGCAGATCAACGGAGCCAAGAAGGACATGAGCTATGTAAGCAAGACCAGCAAAGTCATTTCTGTGACCCATTGCAAAATGAAAAGGCATATGGTCTCTTGGTCATTGGTTATTGTTTCAAAAAGGGGATAACAGGGCATTAAACAAATATAGGCCCCTTTGCTGCTACACACTTTTGTACGTATGGATGAAGCTTTAGCTCTGTACCAAGTTAATGAGAATAATATTCATCCCTCATTTTCCACCAAACTGAACATGGTGGAGTAAAGGGAGCATTGTCTGTGCCCCTTTTTACTACAATTCCATAAAGAGAGGGGAGAAACTTCTGTTTTGCTGGGATGTTAATGTAATGCCTATTTACAAAGACCA
>PITA01006209.1:0-63765 GCA_004023965.1 Spilogale gracilis
GCCCCTTCAAGGGGGTGCCCTAGGCCAGGGAGCTCAATGAAGTCTGAAGCCTCTTCTCTGCTCCCACCCCTCCCCTGAAATCTCCACTGGGGGCTCAGGAAACCCGCCGCACGGAGGGCGGCGGGTGCGTTTCTGCGCAGCGGGCGCCCTCTCCTCATTGCAGGCTGGGGTTGCGAGCACAAAGCCGCCACTCCCAACCCTCCTCGGAGCCTCTGCGGCGGGGTCGGCGGCCACCTTGACCCACCTGGGGCAGAGCCCCTGCCAAGACACCGAGCACTGTCAAGCCTGGCACCTCAGATGCTGGCCGATGTTGTCCAGACCTGTCCACCGGCGCCGCTGGGCGGTTTTTCAGCCGCCCGGGCCGAGACCCCCGGCCGCCGCCCCACAGCCACTGTCCACAGTGCACGTTCCAGGCCGGAGCGGGAAGCGGCAGAGCGGCTGCGCCCGGGGCGGGAGCTTCGGGGTTCTCTCCCCGGGAGGGCCGGCCGCGACGCCTGGGCTCCCCACTGGACGCCTTCGGGTCCACGGGGGACAGGCTGAAAGGGGGTGGTCTTTCCTGAGCGCCGGGCTGGGGAAGAAGACGAAGGGCTAGTGATTTCTGAACTGCGGAGCGGAGCGGGGGTGATGGAGTTAATCAGGCGCGTGTGGGCCGCCGGGGGACCCCTGGGTGCGCGGCCCCATCCAGGCAGGCGGTGGGGCGCCAGGACTGGGGCGGGGGTGGAGAGGTCAGTGTGCCGCGGTCCGGAAACCAGCCCTGCGCCAGAATCCCCTAGCTTCACGCAGTGAATACAGGTCCCCACCCCTGGCCCGGGCACGTCCCCAGCCTCGGGGAGGACGAAGGAAACTTTACCCGATTGCCCGCCGAGCGCAGCCTCCGCGCCCCCTCTTGGCTGGTGGTCTGCCCCCCGCCTCCACCCCGCCCTTCCCCCTCACGTCCTCGCCCGCTTTCCCCCTCCTCCCCTCTTCCCCTCCTCCCCCTCTCCCTCCTCCGTCTCCTCCTCGCTGGCTGGAGGCGGGCAGGTCCGGGCGGGGCCGCGCCGCTGAGCCCACAGCCCCGAGCTCCCGGCCGGGTGGCCGCCGCCGCGCCCCGCGGGAAGAGCGGCGGAACCAGGCCCGTGGACGGAGCGGCCCGGGCGGCGCGGGGGCATGAAGTTGGGCGCGCGCGGGCCTGGGAGCGGGGGCGCGGCGGAGACGGGAGCCGCCCGCGTCTAGAGCCCGCTCGGTGCGCCATGGAGCTCGGGGGCCCCGGGGCGCCGCCGCCGCCGCAGCTGCTGCCGCCGCTGCTGCTGCTGCTGGGGGCCGGCTTCCTACCCGGTAAGTTTCGGGGCGCTAGACGGGCCCCCTTTCGTCCAGTTCGGGGCGGCTTTGGCCCTCCAGAGCCAGAGGAGGGGAGGCTCCTGGCTGCGGTCCCGAGCCGCGGGTGCGCGCAACGGGGCAGCCGCGGAGGCTCCCCCATCCCCAGACGCAAAGGTTGTCCTGCGGTGCGGACTGAGCCGGGCAAGGAAGGAGTTAACTCGTCCAAGAAAGAGGGAGAGGGGGTTTGGGTGGGGGTGGGGGGAATGCTGTTTTGGGAGCTGGACCCAGAACATCCAACTTGGGTAGAGAGAGGCGGGGCCCATCTCTCCCGGTCTTTATCCATCTGGCCAAATTTCCCTGC
The DNA here is from genome assembly GCA_004023965.1 of Spilogale gracilis. Lineage (NCBI taxonomy): Eukaryota > Metazoa > Chordata > Mammalia > Carnivora > Mephitidae > Spilogale > Spilogale gracilis. The sequence continues at coordinate 1,658 of PITA01006209.1, forward strand.
AGATGCCCCCCAAGTCTGCTCCTGGTTTGGGGGAGCAGAGGGGTGACTTCTGCCCTTGGCCGCACCCCATCGCTGCCTTTTCTGCTCCCCCACACTAGCTGGGACAGGTGAAGTCCTAACCTCCTCCCCCTCCCCCATCCCGGGCTAGCCACCTTGCTATTCATAGGTTGGTGGAGGGAATTTCCACCCCTGGCCTCCCCAGTGAGGAGTGGGCTATACCTTCCTGGTGCCAGGGACCAATAAGAATAAGGCTGGGGGAGGGCGCCCCTGGACTCAGACTGCAGGGTCCCTCGGGGCTGGGGCGGTCTAAGACTGACCCTAGCGTGCTTGTGAATCGTCTTTTAACATCTGTTCTAGGACATACAGGTGAGCAGGATGGAGCTGAGCACAGGCTGCTGGTCCCGTCCCCCTCCCCCAGTCCCCTTATGATGCAGTGACGCCAGTGCGGGGGCCGCCCGGGGTGGGGGGGGCGCCAGGGGGTGGGGGACAGAGGCCCTTAGCCCACAGACTGTTCCATGGAGATGGATGGATCAGAGTGTGTATGTGGGTGGGGGGTCACCCTTGACTCACGGAAAGCCCTATGTCCAGGACTTCAGGGTGCTGGGGTCAGCAGGGTCTGGTGGGAACTCCTCATCCCCCCATGTGGGCATGCCTTGCTGTCCTGGAGTCCTGACATTACCCTCACTCACCTTGTCCTTTGAGGCAAGGTTTTCCAAGCTCAGCTGGTAGCTGGAGATGCAGCCCCTCCTTCCTAGCCAGCCCTCACATGTCCTCTTTGTTTGGGGCTCAGTGCAGTCTGCCTGAGGGGCCTGGGAAGGCTTCCCTGAGGAAGTTACATTTTGACCCAGAGGGTAGGAGAGAAACCAAGACCAGGAATGGGGCCAGATGTGCAAATGTCCTGAGGGGGATGGAACTGGAGGCAGCCAGGGCCTGGTGGGAGGCCGGAGGAGGGCACCTAGAGGACTGTCCCCTCTGCTCCAGAGCCACACACCTTCCTGTCCCCATAGTAAGCAGCCACGTGGAGACCCGGGCCCACGCCGAGGAACGCCTGCTGAAGAAACTCTTCTCTGGCTACAACAAGTGGTCCCGGCCCGTGGCCAATATCTCGGACGTGGTTCTTGTCCACTTCGGGCTGTCCATCGCACAGCTCATTGATGTGGTAGGTGACAGGGGTGGGGAGCGGGGAGCTTGGAGTTGGGCCCATCACACACAGCCCAGCGGGGGAGGTTCCGGCTGCCACCATCTGAGGGCAGGCCTGGGAAGCCTGGAGGGGTGGGGAGGCTGCCATTGGCACTCCACACAGGCTCTTCGTGTCCGGCCCTCCCTGAGGCCTGCAAATGTGCCATCATGGCGGATCCCAGAGGACAGGGAGGTGCCCCTGTAGGAAAACCCAAATGCCAGATTTTCAGCAGTAGATCAGGGCGGTCTCCTTTAGGAGCACAGAGCCAAAGATGCCTCTGTGGGGTGAGACAGGTGCCCAGGGGGCAGGGGGCAGGAGGAGCATGTGTGTGCGTGGGGCAGCAGGCAGAGGAAGGGTGGGCCTTGAGCTGTTCGGGTCTAGGAGAGCCCCACAGTCCCCTGGTCCACAGTGTACCAACAAGACTCAGACAGGTTTGGGTGTTTTTATCTTCCTGGTTAGGACGTGAGAAGGCGGCTAGGAGGGTGCCGGGAGTCCAGCCTAGAAGGACTCGGACAGCCTTTGGAGGGGCCCCCTCCTGCGGGCAAGAGCTGACTGGGTGGTGGGTTCCCTGGGGTGAGGCCCCAGATGGAGTACCGGTTGTAGCCCCACCAAGAGGGGCCTCCAGGAGCTTGGCTCGCCCCAGCGAGGAGGCCCCAGGCTTGCTGGGTGTGGAAGGGCCTGAGTTATCCACACTCGGGTCCAGCCAGCTCTGGTTGCTGGGAGTTCATCCAGCTATGGGGGTGCTGTAGAGCTCCCCAGATGCCCACCTCGCTCCCTTGCCAGGATCCCAGGCTGAGTCTGCTTGTGGATGGGAGGAAGTGCCCCAGATGGGGTGCGCGGGACCCCAGCCTGCTGCTGCACATGCCGAGTGCCCGCGGCCCCTGGTGACTTCACCTGTGAAACGCCATGAGCCGCGCTGTCAGGTCCGAGGGGCAGCTTCGGAGGGGCTTTAGTGGGGGAGAGGGACAGATGTGCACAGGGATAGCGGTCAGACCACTCTGTCTTTGCTGGTGTCCAGACTGTCACCTTCAGACCTCTTGGATCGGGCTTCGAGTTGTTCCTGCAAGCACTCCCGTGTGACGCGCTCGGCGTCCGTGGACCCGCCGAGGCTGTGAGCATGGCTGGAGTGGCCGGTGGTGGCAGCCCAGGGCCTGCTGCTCCCTCTGCACCCCTGCTCCCCAGGCTTCTCAGGATTGCTCACTGGCCCCACACGGCCCTGCGACCCTTTCACCTAGGACACTGAGGCCGGGAGCACATGGGCTCCGAGGCCCTGACAAAGAACATGCCCAAGGCCCTGGGGCAGCGGTGGGCAGGGGGAGAAAGGCTCCCCGGCTCTGCCCCAGACATGTTCGCACACGTGTACGTGTGTGTGTGTGTGTGTGTGTGTGTGTGTGTGTGTGTGCAGACGAGTAGCCCCTGCTCATGTCCCGGGCACTGGCCTGAAGCAGGCAGCCATGTGTGTGGGCAGAAGGAGCACACGCCCTGGCCACACTCTGCCCTCCCCTCTGCAGGGTTCGTGTGTTTGCTGCAGGCCTGGGTCTGGCGGGTGTGCTCTCGTGTGCGACCTCATGCTGGCAGGGGAGCCTGAGGTGTCCTTGGGCTTTCTGGGCCTGCCCCTGGAAGCTTGTTCTGAACCTAGAGAGGTGGGAGTGGGGCCGGAGGGGGCAGGGCGGGGCTGTGGCTGGCAGGGGCGTGGGGGGCAGGCAGCCCCAGGCAGGACCATGCTGCCCAGGTCACACTGTGCCCAGTACCAGCCGCAGGGCCGGCTCAGGTCACATTTATTCCTTGGCCCCCTTTGGGGGGGTGGCCTGTCCTGGGTGGAACAGGGAGAGCAGGAACAAGGGCAGTGCCGGGGGGGAGCAAGAGGCATGGTCCCCTCTCCCTGAACCCTCCAACTCGGAGCTTGTCCCCTGGGGGAGGCAGGAGGGGAGGTGCCCAGGCCTGTGCCTTTGGGTCACCAGACGGACGCCACACCGATTAGAGGACCCCATGGATTTGTTTGGCTTTGGGGGTCTTTCCGGATGTCCTGTGTGTTCCTGGTCATGGGTGGTCGAGGAGAAAGGTTGGGCCACAATGAGATCAGACGCCACCCCAGCCCTGTCTATCCCCCTCCCCTCAGGGGTAGAGCCCCATGTGTCCGGACCCCATGGGCAGTCTGCACTCTGGAGGGAGCCCTCCCACCACTGGCCGAGCGCTCCCCACCAAACTGGGGCAAAGTGCCCACTGCGAGCCCTGACCCCTCTCAAGAGGGTACTAGGGAGGCTGGGGTGTGGCTGTGGCTCCCAGAGGCTGGTGGGATATGAGGATGTTGGGGCTTCCTGTCCCCACAGACCCCCGTGCCCCTCCCTGGAGCGTGGTGTTCTCCAAAAGGCTCCAGCACGTCCTGGCTGCTGTCTGCCTCCCCAGGAGAGATGTTAGCTGGCCCACTCCCATGAACTAGCAGGGAGGAGAAGGGGTGGGGTGGGGCTGGGGCAGTGGCTGGAAACAGCCTCCTCGCTAGGACAGGTGACCACACAGTGACCTTGAGGTGGAACCAGTGGGGTGTCCTGCACCCTACTCCCACCTCAAGGTGCTGAGACCCTGGTCGTAAAGGGGCCGTCTGTCCAGGGGCCAGCCTGGGGAGTGCGTGGGCCCTCGTGCAAACCTGTGCAAGATGCAGACCGGCTGCTGTGACCAGCCGGGAGGTTTGACGCAGGCTGGCGGGGGACCCGGGAAGAGATTCACCTCCAGCAGCCTGGGAGCCCTCTGCATGTCCCACACATGTGACCAGAGCTGGGGGTGGGCCGGGCGCTGGCCACCTGCCAAGTCACACAAACCTTATCCCCGCTCTCCTTCTGGAGAGGTTCCCAGGCTACCTATGTCTCCTTGCGCTGACCACCGTGGACTTGGTTGCCTCCAGGGACGAGGTACTTACTCCTTCCTGAGGTTCCCTGCTCCCCATGTCCATCTTGGGCCTGTCTTTGTGGGTGAGGAAACCCAGGGTCAAGACGGAATGAGGGAGAGAGAGAGAGCACACACACTCGCATGCACACTTGCACACACAAACACAAGTCTGCCCCCCAGGGGGTCACAGCTGCCCTTCTCCTTTGTGTCCTAGGATGAGAAGAACCAGATGATGACCACCAATGTGTGGGTGAAGCAGGTGAGTCAGCGGGGGGCCCCTCTACCCCTCGTTCCTCCCCTCTCCCCTGCTCCTCCTCCTCTTCGCCCACCCCTCACTGTGGCCTCCTCCTCCTGCACTGGCCCAGGAATGGCATGACTATAAGCTGCGCTGGGACCCCGCTGACTACGAGAATGTCACCTCCATCCGCATTCCTTCTGAGCTCATCTGGCGGCCGGACATTGTCCTCTACAACAAGTGAGCCCCGGGGAAGTCAGCGGGCAGGGGTGGCAGGCACCTGTGTCTGGGCGATCCAGGCATGAGCGAGAGCTGGAGGCCTGTGTGTGCCCGCCCTCGGGAGCCAGTGCTGAAGCCTCTGGGAGGAAGAGGAGGGAACAGAGGAGGGGGTGGAGGGCCTGGGGAGGTGGTGCGTTGTTCGGTGAGCAAAGCAGGGGATAGGGGCCCTGGGTGTGGTGTCAGGCATCAGTCTCTCTCCTCGTGGGAGCAAGGGGACAGCGGGCCTAAAGCAGCACTCATGTTTTCCGGGTTAGCCCCTGGCTGGGCAGGTGGTCCTTCCATGCAGGAAGCCCCCAGACTCCCTACTCTATTCCTGCCCTTGGCCCTTCAGTGCCTCTACTCCTGGGCACTCGGCACCTCCCCTGCCCCACGTCGTCACAGTCCTGGGCCAGTGGCCTTGGGGACAGGACACTGCCCTGAATCTTCTCATGTACACCTCACTGTGCTGGAAGCCAGTGTGTGCAAGGCTTGGTCGTGGCAGAGACTGGGGTCCTGGTTGTCCTTTGCCGGGACCCTTGCTGGGGAGCTCCTGAGCCCAGGGCAGCCTGATGTCCTCTTGTGTCCCCACATCACTGCTGGGGCCCAGCTGGGTGTCAGATCCTTGGTCTCAGGCTCGGCCCAGCAGCAGCGCCCGCGGTGCTTACAGATAAAGCAGAGGGAAGCACTTAGCTCCCTGTGGACCCCTGCCCTCCCCACCGCCAGACCCCGATGGGCTCTGGTACAAAGCCCCTTCCAGGGCCCCGGGCGCTGGGCCTGACCTATAAAACGTTGCTATTTGATTAAGAATGATTGGGCTCTTCTTCTGACTTAATTGATTCCAGTAATGGCAGCAGGAAGAGCTAGATGGTATGTGGGGATGCATCAGGGGGGTCGACTCTGCGAGTGGGAAGGCAGTGCTGCTGCTCTTCCCTCAGGGCAGGCCCCCACTCTCCACAACCGGCCCTGCCTGAGCTAGCAGACCGCGGTTCTCCAGCCGCTGCGGCCTTCCTTGGGTCCAGACCTGGCCCCCTGCCCCCCCTCCGCCCTCCCCCTGGGCCCTGCCCCAAGCCCCCTGCCCCCCGGCCATGCCCCAAGCTCCTCTCTGTGGCTTTCAGAGAACATGGTGTCAGTGTCCTGGGACCAGAGGAATTTTGTGCTGTGGGGACAGCTCTGTCCTCCCTGGGGAGGACAGTGCTGGCCGAAAAGTAGCTCGGCTGATGGGGGGGCACTATGCAGACCCCCTCAGTACTGCGGCCCAGGAGTGGGGCTGCTGCCTCAAAGTCCTTCTTTCTCTCTCCTTTTCCAGGTCCTAGGGGAGGCGGGTGGACCCCCAGCCTCTAGCAGGGCTGTGGTCGCACCGGGGCTCTTTTTGGAGGGGGTGGTGGGGTGGCTGATGCTGGCCAGGCCACTGTGTCCTGCAGTGGCCAGGCAGTCAGCCTGGGCTACTGGGTGAGGGGAAAGATGGGGGGCAGCTTTTCTGATGGCTTTGGGGAACTCCCTGCATGGGAGGTTGTGTTGTCCACATGGAGGCTTCTCTGGGGTGGCCCTTTGGAGCAGAGAGTCTCTCGAGGCCTCTTGTGTACCCCATCACACGGATGGGGCTTTGTGGGGCCTGGGCAGCCTGGGACGGTGCCTCTGATCTGCTGGGGAGTCAGCTCCATGTAGCGAGGCCAGAACGTGCTCATGATCTGATGGTTCGGTCCCAGCGTCCGGAGCCCCGTGGCTTCTTGGAAGCGGGACATGGGGCCCGAACCTGCTGGCAGGTGCTGTCCTCCCTTGCAGCGGGCCGTGCCCTTCACAGCTGGGGACCTTAAAGCCAGGACAGGGAGGAGGTTGGCCCTCCTCAGCTGCCTTCAGAGAGCCTCTACCTCCTTGAGCAGCGAGACACTGAGCCACAGGGACTGTATCTGTCCGCAGGTCCAAGCCCTATATGCCAAGGGGGACACCCTCCGGGGAGGGTCTCCGGGATCTGAGTCAGGTTTGTGCTGGGCGAGGACGGGGTGGTGGCGTGCCCAGCCGTGAGCGGCTGTGGGTTGTGCACTAGGAGAAGGCTTGGAACCGACCTGTGGGCATCGAAACCTGGAGGCTCGGGGCACATTCCTAGTCGGGGGCTGCTTTCAGTGAACTTCTGGAACATTCCCCGCACTTTCTGGGGGATCAGGGCCTCCCAGGCTCGCGCTGCCTGCAAAGTGTTTGTGGAGCTGCATTTGCGCTTCTGCTGTGTGCCTCCGAGGGCGGGGCTCTGGGTTCTAGAGCCAGGTGGCAAGGGAGGGTAGCCACGTCCCCCCACCGACTCGGTGACAGCCGCAGTTCTCACTTTGGAGTCCAGGCCATGTGTCCTGCACGCAGAGCCCTCACCTCTCGTCCCATGGTTGCCTTTGCTGGTCTCCACCTGCGGCCCAGACGTCGGCCCAGAAGGGTGCCTGGGGGTCGTAGGATCGTTCTGGCCCCAACTGAGACTGTCGGGGGCCTCTGAGCTGGATGTGTGGTGGCTTCCAGGCCCTGGTGGGGGTGGGCAGATACAGAAGGCCACGCTCTGAGCCTGTCGTGGGGCACCTGACTTCTCTGGCTCAGCTGCGGTACCAGTGGGTTTTGCAGTGACCCCCTCTGCAGGGTCAGGGCAGCGGGGTGCCCACTGGTGCCGGCTGTGGGGAGGGTCCCTGTCCGCTCTTCAGAGTCAAGCCATGGGGCCAGCCACTGCCCCCATATATTCATGGAGTGAGATCCCAGCCCATGGGGAAACTGAGGCCTAGAGAGCAGTATGCATACCACTCAAGTTGTACCTGCTGGGGACGCTGACCGGCATTCAGGGCGGATTCCATGGGCCGCTGAGGGCTCAGGGTGGCGGTTGCTAGCCTGTGTCCCTGGGCTCCCACGGGCATGCTGCCTGACTCCACAGTGCCCCGACGTGGCGCTCCCCACCTATGTACAACCTTGTGGAGACACTGAGGCGGACATTGCTGTCTGGGAAGCCCAGGGACAGGGACGGCAGGCCCTCGTTCTGCCACCAACCTGGCCGTGGACAGGCTGAGGGCAAGGCAAAAGGGTGTGTTGCCAGGGGTGGGGCCTGTCCCCTCCTGTTCAGGCAGCCTAGGATCCTCACCTGTGCAAGAAGGGGGGGGTCCTTTCCTGTAATTCATGGGGATAATGGAGAGAAAGCATTTATGTGTTCAGTGGTGTTGGCACACCCGTTCCGTGGCAGAGATGATTGGCTGGGCAGGCCCCCATCCTAAGTTTGGCCCGTTCCCCAGAGTGACCTGCAGGGAATTCGGCTCGGTCCCAGGAGGCCTTGCAAAGTTCCACGGTGTGCTCAGCAGCCACTGTCCTGTCCGTGTCCTCATCTGTGGGGTGTGGATGTCCATGCGCACGATGGTGGGTCCCAGGTACAGCTGCTTGCCCTCCCCACCACCTAGATGCAAATCTTTGTGGGGTGTGAGACTATCCTCCCCTCTGTTCTCTGCCATGGGCCCAGGGACAGGGGAGTATGAGGCTCTGTTCTCTAGGGTCAGGCCTCACTTGCCTTCACACCATGGACAGGAGCTCCCCGACCTCGGGTCTTTGCAGGGACGTAATGCCCGCTAGGCTGCCCGCTTGTTCCCAGCGCAGATGTTTCACAGCTCCAGGATAGAGACCGGCCAGGTGCTGCCTCTCCCTGCTGCTTGCAGGTGCAGGACCCCTGTCCCTGCCCTACCCACTGAGCAATTACCATCACCACCAACAAGCTTGTGTGTCAGGCATGGCATGGGCCACTTGAGGTCCTCCCAGCCACATGTCCCCCCAGGGTAGGGGCGCTAAGCTGAGGCAGGTGAGTGACGTGCCCGGGCCCTGGCCAGGTCCCCTGCCGCTGTCACCTCACCTGTGAAGCCAGACACACGTGAGAGCCAGGCTGCGGTCCTGGTGGGTCTCACACCCCTCTCTTCCCGCACAGCGCGGACGGGGACTTTGCGGTCACCCACCTGACCAAGGCCCACCTCTTCCACGATGGGCGGGTCCAGTGGACACCCCCTGCCATCTACAAGAGCTCCTGCAGCATCGACGTCACCTTCTTCCCATTCGACCAGCAGAACTGCACCATGAAGTTCGGGTCCTGGACCTACGACAAGGCCAAGATCGACCTGGTGAGCATGCACAGCCGCGTGGACCAGCTGGACCTGTGGGAGAGTGGCGAGTGGGTCATCGTGGATGCTGTGGGCACCTACAACACCCGCAAGTACGAGTGCTGTGCTGAGGTGTACCCTGACATCACGTACGCCTTCGTCATCCGGCGCCTGCCGCTCTTCTACACCATCAACCTCATCATCCCCTGCCTGCTCATCTCCTGCCTCACTGTGCTCGTCTTCTACCTGCCGTCCGAGTGCGGCGAGAAGGTCACGCTCTGCATCTCCGTGCTGCTCTCGCTCACCGTCTTCCTGCTGCTCATCACTGAGATCATCCCGTCCACCTCACTGGTCATCCCGCTCATCGGCGAGTACCTGCTGTTCACCATGATCTTTGTCACGCTGTCCATCGTCATCACGGTCTTCGTGCTCAACGTGCACCACCGCTGCCCACGCACACACACCATGCCCGCCTGGGTGCGCCGGGTCTTCCTAGACGTGGTGCCCCGCTTGCTGTTCATGAAGCGGCCGTCTGTGGGCAAAAGCAACTGCAGGAGGCTCATTGAGTCCATGCATAAGATAGCCAGCGCCCCTGGCTTCTGGCCTGAGCCCGAGGGGGAGCCTGGCGTCACAGGCCTCTCACACTCCTCGTCCTTCCACAGTCCCCAGGACGAGCCGGCCAAGCCCCGGCCGACCTGCGAGTCGCCCTCAGAGGCCGAGACTGGGAGCCCCTGCCCCTCGCCCGACTCCTGCCCCCCACCCGCCAGTGCCCGGGCCTCAGGGCTCACCAAAGCCCGATCCCTGAGCGTCCAGCACATGTCCAGCCTGGCCGAAGCAGTGGAGGGTGGTGTTCGGTGCCGGTCTCGGAGCATCCAGTGCTGTGCTCCCCAAGACGAGGCCGCCTCCCCGGCTGGGGGCCCTGTGGCCGGCTCCCCCCACTTTCTGAAGGCCCACTCAGCCGAGCTTGCACCGCCCTGCAAATGCAGCTGCAGGAAGGAGCTGTCCCCAAACTCCGGGCTCAAATCCCTGGCCACCAAAGCACCGCCCCACCACCTGCCCTTGTCCCCTGCTCTGACGCAAGCGGTAGAGGGCGTCCAGTACATAGCAGACCATCTGAAGGCTGAAGACACAGACTTCTCGGTGAGTTTCTGCCTCTAGCTGGACAGACTCTGCCTGCCTCCCTTTCCTCCCTGGAGGAGATGGTGGCCAGGAAAAGGTCCAAAGTCCAGGCCCCAGACCTGAGCCTCCAGGCTCTGAGGGCACGCAGGCCCTGCCTCCACCCGGCCCTGCTCTCTGCCCCGAGCGCCTAATTCCAGCCAGTGGTCCCTGGGTGGCCAGGGAGAGAGTCCTGCAGGGGTGTCCTCCGTGTGGTCCAGGACATGCGGAGCCCACAGGAGGCTGGGCCAGGAAGTCTGCACCCTAGAGCTGGCCACGGGGAAGGCCCCAGGAGTGGGCCTCTGGGGAGGGACTAGGAGCAGCTGGGCCCTGGGGCAGGAGTGGAGGGGTAGTGAGAGGTACTGCAAGGAGGCCTGATGGAGAGGGGACGACTGGGACCTGGGGCACAGCCCTACCTCTCTGGCCAGCACCCTGCATGTCAAGCTGGGGAGAAGGAGCGGGGAGATGTGGGTATAGGGCTGGCAGTGCCGGCCCAACATAGGGACCTGGGGACCCCGGGAGCCCGGCCTCCTGTGGGGGCTTCTAGGTCACCGTCAAGGATGAAAGGAGCCCGGACAGTGTCCGCTGTCCCTCTGCCGAGTGTTAGCCCTGAGGGCGGAGGCAGCGTGCTGCTGTTGTCCTCATTCCTGGGACCTTCAGAAAATGGTTTCTGGGACCATTCCTGGAGGGAGGTTACCAGAAGAGCCAGGCCCCCTGGCGGGCGGGCCGTGGGCCTGGGGACAGCCACTAAGGGAACGTTCCTCTTTCCTTCTGCTGATACTTGTCTGCCAATCCTGGGGTCACAGTGGGGACGGGGGTCCCCAGGGCCAGGAGTCCCAGTGCCAACTTGGCGGACACTCAGGTCCCCACAGACCCGGGAGGGAGGAAGGGGTGTCTACCAGGGCCTGGGTTGATGGGGGGCCCTCAGGTCAGAGCATGGGCAGAAGAAGTGTGGGGGGCCGTCTGCTCTGCTCAGTCTGCAGGGCCCGGCAGCCGTCCTGCCGCGTTGACCTTGCCCTTCAGCTGTGTCCCGCCCATGCTGCCTGCTGCTATGGCTGACGTGGACACAGCTCCTCCTTGTCCCTGCCTCCACCTCAGGTCATGGCCCCTGATTGTGTGGGGGACACGTGTGGCCCTAGGACCAGTGGCCTGGTGGCTGAGTGAGCCCTGGTTGGGGGCCCTGGGCCTACACAGCACACCCCTGGGAGTGGACACCCTGTGGAAGCCATTCTGGAGGTTTCTGGAAGCTTCTACCTGGGAGAACCGGCTTCTGGGACCCCAGCTCTTGAAATAGCGGACAGCTCCCTGACTTGATGTGCAGGTCTGAGCGCCACTGAGGACTGACGACCACCTTTATTTTATTTTATTTTTTAAAGATTCTATTTATTTGACAGAGAGAAACACAGCCAGAGAGGGAACACAAGCAGGGGGAGTGAGAGAGGGAGAAGCAGGCTTCCTGCTGAGCAGGGAGCCCTATGTGGAACTTGATCCCGGGTCTCCGGGATCATGACCTGAGCCGAAGGCAGTCGCTCAATCAACTGAGCCACCCAGGCGCCCCGACGACCACCTTTAGAAGTGTGCTCAGAATCCTGATGGGCTCTGGTGGCCCTGCACCCCTGTCTGGCTGGGGCCCAGCCCTGCATTTATCTGTGTGGCACGACGGGCCGCCGCGACCTGGTTCTGGCTTCGGAGCCACGCCAGGCTCTGGGGAGCCAAGCTGCCTCAATGCGGGTGGACCTTGGATGTTCTGGGTGCTTTTTGTCTCCAAGGCCTTTCATCGTCAGGATGGGGAACGCGCTTTTGTCCCCAACGCCTTTCATCGTCAAGATGGGGGATCAAAGACGAAGCGGGGGATGAGGCCATGGGCTGCTTTTCAGCCTTCCTGGAATGGAGGGCCCTGGAGGGACTTTTTATTTGTAAGTGACCTTGTTAGCTCTCCGGTTTCTGTTTGGTTTAAAACCATCAGGGTGTCTCGGATTACTTGAGAAATCAGAGCAGAAAATGGCAGCAGAGAACCCTCTGTATTGTCGACATCCCAGACAGGAGGTTGAGCTGCCCCCCACCTCGGCGTCGGGCTGGCCTGAGCCCGGGGGCTGCACCCTTTCCCATCCCTCAGGCCTCAACGGGCTGCCCACCCAGGATGAGTTTGGGGCCATGGCCTCCACTTCCCTGAGCCTCCGCCCTAGGGGAGGCAGAGGAGTGGGGTCGGGAGACAGGACTGCGGGTGGCCGGCCTGGGCTGGGATCTGGGACGTGTGACCGTGACTGCGCTCCGGCTACCCTGTGCCGTGGGATCCCCACCTGCACGTGGACGGCACCACTGCCTTTCTTCAGGCGAATGGCCACAGGGGACACCACTTGCCCTTTGGCCTCGGTGTGCAGGCCCCCACCTCCAGCCAGGGCCTCTCTCCCCCGCGCTGAGGGGCCCTGTGCTCCTGGCCCCTCTGCCCACTTGGAGCCCGCCCCCAGTGCCCAGATCTGTGTCTGTCTTGAGGGGCTTCAGGGACAGAGCTCCGAGACCCCGTTGGCCCAGGAGGGTAGCTGGGCTGTGAACACTGTCCGTGGGGCAGGGTGGGTGGGAGCGGAGGGCAGCGGGGCCTCAGCCATCACTCTCTGGGTCCGGTCCACCATAGGGCCCCCTCCAGGTTGCTCCTGGTCCTGAATAGCCACAGAGTGGCCATCCCCTGTCTGAGCCTCACTGTCCTCATCTGCACTAGTGGGGAGCACGTGATGGCCCCCACGGTGACCCTCCTAGCTTGGTGAAGTGAGAGCGCACGTCCCCATGAAGCAGCCCAGGGTGTCCCCAAAGGCCCTCCCTGTCTCCCCCTCCCTAGTGCTCGGGCTCCCTGCTAGCTTCCCATGGCGGCTGTACTGCCACCCCCGCCTCGAGGGTGTGGACCGGGGGCAGCACAGGCCTTGGCCTGGCGGGTCGTGTCTTTGAGCCCCTCCTGCCTGTCACCCCGGTGCAGGCAGCGCCATCACATGGTTACCTTGGTGTCAAGGGAGGGATGGGAAGAACCTGCCTCAGGAAGCATCAGGTTCTAGAGGGTATTTGTGGCCTGGAGGTCCGAGGGCGGCGGGCTGGGAGTGACCGTGCGTGTCTGTGTTTGCAGGTGAAGGAGGACTGGAAGTACGTGGCCATGGTCATCGACCGTATCTTCCTCTGGGTGTTCATCATCGTCTGCTTGCTGGGGACTGCAGGTCTCTTCCTGCCACCCTGGCTGGCTGGCATGATCTAACGGGGCGGGGGCCAGGCACAGGCAGGGCACTGGCAACACCCTGGCCGCTCGCTGGGACTCTGTGCCCAGCTGTCCAAGGAACTCCTGCATTCTGTGGGGTCACGCCGTTTGCAAAATTGTCCCCCCATTTGCTGTCAACTGCAAGATGGCCTTGGGAAGGGCCATGGCCCCTGGGGGAGCCATGCTGGCTCAGTCTTGCTGAGACCTGCGAGGACAGTCAGGCTGGAAAGGACAGTGGGTAAATGCCTATTCCTCTCTGGAGACCAGGCTTACTGCCCACATCTTATTAAAGTTTATCAGGAGCATGGTGACACATTGGCCTCCTGCCCAGGATGCACACCTGACCCCTCAGGAGGTGGCCCAGCAGTCCCACCTGCCCCAGGACCACGATCCTGCCCAGCCCTGCATGCCCCTCGTCCTTGTGGGAGTGTGGAGGCATCCTCCACGGGCTCTCTGGGACCCCACAGAGGCCAGGCAGCAGACTTTCTTTTTTCCTTTTTTTTTTTTTTTTTAATATTTTATTTATTTGACGGAGAGAAACACAGCTAGAGAGGGAACACAAGCAGGAGGAGTCAGAGAGGGAGAAGCAGGCTTCCTGTTGAGCAGGGAGCCTGATGCGGGGCTCAATCCTGGGTCTCCAGGATCATGACCTGAGCTGAAGGCAGTTGCCCAACCAACTGAGCCACCCAGGCGCCCAAGGCCAGGCAGCAGACTTTCAATGCTCATTTGCCAGGGATAGGTCCAAGTGGGGATTTTCTGATTTTGTTTTATTCTGGGTAAATTAGTGTCTGAGGGACTTTGAGGAATGGTGCCGGGCCTGGGCCTGCTTGAAGGGGAGGCCAGGAACATGTGCCCCATGGCAAGGGTGCCCTTGGCCCAGGGAGTCCCGACGAGGTCCTAGGAAGTCCTGGGCAAGCATCTGCAGGGGCCTCGTGACACAGCCCAAGTCCCAGCAGGCTCTGGGAGTATGTGAGCAGTGTCGAGACCGGTGGCTCTGGACCGACCCTTGTCCAGGCTCTCTCCAAGCTCCCTCTGACAAACAACAGCCCCCTCGACACCCTGTCTAAAGCAGACATGGTCAACATGTGAAGAGTCCCTGAGGACAGCTCAGCCAGGCTGACTCTGTGGTCGCTGGGGCTGGCATGGGCGGGGGGGATGACCAGCATAGCCAAGGAGGCCCAGCGGCTCTGGCTTGGGGGACCTTATGTCACCATCCACAGGGCAGCCCCAGCAGCACCCCCATGCTCCTGGGGGTGGTGTGGGGGTGGGCACGGGCTGCCCCCAGGCTCTCCCTTTTTCTTCAGAGCCCCTAGGCTGCGAGTGCCAGGGAGGGGGTAAGGATGACATTCATAGAGGACAAGGCCCAGGGGGCTAAGGAGCCTTTGCCCCCTGCTGATGGCCAAGATGGCACCTCCCCAGAGCCCCTTCCTTCATTGGTACTGTGTGGCAGGTAGGAACTGGCCCTAGAGCCTGCCTCCCTGCTCAGGAGCTGCCTGGGTCGGGAGAGGGGTGTAGATGGTACTTGCTGCTGTCCAGCCCGACCGCTGGTCCTTGTCGGCAGCAACGCTGGGGTGCACAAGAGTCAGGGTGACCGGGCGTCCTTTCTTTCCCCTGGGGCCCAGGGTCCTCGAGCCCAGGAGCGGGATACAGAGACTGCAGGGTCAAAGTCTGGGCATTTGGAGCCCCATCGACCCTGCAGTGGCCTGCACCTGTATCCTGGGGCACCGTCTAGGGCAGCCATCCCCGCGGGGTGGGCAGGAGGTGGCAGGCCCCCGTGGGGTGACTGGAACACAGATTTCAGATGTAAGCACCCTGGTCCTCACAGAAGTGGGTCCAGATGTGCCGTAGTTGCGGGCGGGGGGGGCGATCCCTGGCTCAGGGCCCAGCACGGATGGTCTTTTCTGGGTCGAGAGAGACCATGGAGCGGCTGGCATGGAGACTCTCACCTGTCCCTTTCTTGTTTTTGGTTTTTGTTGTGCTTTTTTGAGACTCAAAACACCACATCAGAAAACCTATGCTCAAAAACAACGCCATGTTCGCGTCCCACCAGAAGAGCCACAATCACTGTCTTGGGTTTGCCTCCTGGGTTTGGTTTTTCCCATGGAGGCAACATTTCCACGTGACCAAGTGCGTGATCTTCAGCCCTCCTGTGAGTGAGGCTGACGACCTGAGACACTGAGGACCCAGGACCCGGGTGTGTGCACCGGAAGCCGTGGTTTCAGGCCTGGTGGGGGATGGCCCCTAGGGCTAGTGGGGGCCCAGGAGTGGCTGGCACTTGCCCGGAGTGCACCAGGCGTGTGCTGGCCGTCCTGCCTGTGGCCGGGCCCCGCCCCTGCATGCCGCACTCTCCCCCTCCCGAACCGCTAGTCCCGGCCTCATGCACCCAGGGCCGGGTGCCAGCGCCAGCCTCGAGCTCCAAACCGGCCAGGCCTGAGCCGTCTACCGTGCTCTGCCCTGGAGACCCAGGAAGCTGTGGCCTGGGCCTTCCCCCCACCCTTCCTTATGGCCCTGGGGGGCACGGCATGGAGACGAAGTCATCGGTCCTCCTTTCAACGGCCCTGGTCTCTCTGTGGCCTCACCAGGTCACCTGCACGAGTGGAGATGGGCATGGAGCGCTGTCATCAGGCTTCTGCATCACGGGAGCTGGCCAACGCCCGAGTTCCCAAAGTCACTGCACACCTCGGCTTCCCCATCACAGGTGTGTTCTGGTCCAGCTGTTCCCCCACCCTTGACAACACCCCAGCCAGCGGGCCACGCTGGCCACGGCCCACAGTGGCCAGCCTCGTGGTTCCATGGAGACCTCGCGACCCCCAAAGTGGAAATGGCTTCCCGCCTGAGCCCTCACAGGACAGGTTCGTGGTCCCAGAGTGCATCCCCATGGTGGTCACTGCTGACCCTAACTGTGGTCCCGGGCTACGGACCTTTCTAGTCCAGAGTTTCCCCTTTCAGTCTCAATAAAAACGCTGTATGGGACGGCGCTGAGCCTGGGGCTCAGCCTGGCTTTAGCGGATGGTGGCCGGGCTGCCCCACATCCTGCTGGTGCGTCTTCCAGGTGCACCCACCAGGGGCGTAGCTTGGCCGGCTTCCACTCACAGACTGGCCTTGCCGCTGCCCCAGCCACCGGCCACTAGTGTCTGCGCTCCGTTCGCCTGCCATATGCAGCCCTGGTCCTCGGGCCCCGGGGCTTCTGCAGGATTCCGTGTGCGGCGCCCCTAGACTTTATCTGTCCCCAGCTGCCCGGGCCATTTCTAGTTTGGGGCTGTTACGAGAAATTCTGCTGTGAACGTCTCTGGGTGATTTTGGTGCATTTGTGCGTTTCTGTTGGAGTGGTTGCTCTGAGCTGGGAAGTGCTGGCACGCGCTTGCCTCCCTTGGCCTCCTTGCCCCCCTGGGCTGAGGCTTCCTGTCTGCGCCCGCCTCCCTGGGCTGTTACCGGTGCTTCCGCACCTCAGTAGCGAGGCTGACTTCTTCCCATATGTTCCTTCTTGTCCTTGGCCAGCTCCCAGGGCTTGGTGTGGGTTTCTGATTTAATCCCACTGCAGAAGTTTGATTTTACATTTGTGATGCTTCTTTGGCGCCCAGCATGTGGTTGATGACAGCCCATGGTCCATGTACGCTTCATAGGGAGGTGCACGTGCAGTGGGGAATGTTCTAGAAATGCCGGCCAGGTCAGGTCAGGGGCGAGGTCTGCCTGGGCACTGTAGACCACTGGCCTTCTGTCTGCTTCCCTCCTGATTCCTGAGCGGTATCACCGAGGACTGCTGTGGGCTTGCCAGCTTCTGCCCCTCTGTCACACTGGGGGCCAACATGCTCCTGAGCACGGGCCCTGTTTACCCTCATCTAATGCCCCCCTTCTGCTCGGGCAGTGTTCTGGGTGTTGGAAGTCTACCTTTTCTGACGACATAGCCATTCAGCTTCTTTCGGGGGGCATTCTCACCTTTTAACCGCTGACCTGACTCACATCCCTGTTCATGACGTGGGCACTGTTGGGGACACCACTCAAGTCAATAGACAGCATTGCCATCCCGCCAGGATGCCCCTCTGTGCCCCAGGAAAACACTGCCGTGATGGCCACCGCTCTAGAAGCTTCGTGTGTTCTAGAACCTTGTGGAACTGGAAGATACTCCTTTGCAGATGGATGGCCGCTTGGGCTCCGTGTGTTTTGGCCATTCCTCCACAGTTAGTGTGCCCTTCACTTGTGTCCACAAACACATGGACTCACTGAAGACATTTAGGTTGTTCCGCTGTGACGGATGGGACGCTGTGCACACTCATTCGTGAGTCTTTGTGTGGACATGTTTCCATTTCTTTGGGGCAAATACCTAGAATTCCGGGCCACAGGAGATGTGCCTCTGTCTTCGTAAGGAGCTGAGGATTTCCCAGCTGTGTGTCCCACACCCCTGTGGCCACCCTCAGCGACACTTGGGTCTCTGAAAACCTGCGGTGTTGAGTGCCACGCTATGGGCTTGCTGGCCAACCCTGCGTCTTGCTCAGTGAAGTCTTGATATACTTTCTCATTATGCACCATTTTCTTTCAATGAGTTACTATTTTTAATATTTCTTCCCATCTGTGACTGTATTTTTCATTTTCTTAGTGGTGCCTTGGAGAAAAGCTTTTAAATTTGAGGAAGTGCGATTTGTTACTGTTCCCTTCAATGGTTACTGCTTATGGATCCTTTCTAAGAAATCTGCTTATCCCGAGGTTGTATGCACTTCTATATTTCCTTCTAGAAACCTTTGTTTTAGCTTTTATGTTTCAGTTTATTTTTTTAAGGATTTGTTTGTGAGAGAGAAGGAGAGTGAGCATGAGAGACAGAGAGATCATGAGCTCTCTGGGGAAGGCAGAGGGAGAGGGGGAAGCAGACTTCCCACTGAGCAGGGAGCCCAACGTGGGGCTTGATCCCAGGACCCCTGGATCATGACCTGAGCCGAAGGCAGACCTTCACTGACTGAGCTCCCCCCAGGGGTCCCCTATGTTTTTATTTATAACATTTTTCACATTAGTTTTTGTGCTTGGTGGGAGAGGAGGGTAGGGGATCAATTCTTTTGACTCAAACCTCCAGTTGTCTCTACATCATTTGTAGAAGACACTCTCCTTCCACATCAAAATGCCCAGAATGGCCGCCTCAGTCTCCTGATCTTGGAGGCTCCCAGTCTAATCCTGGCCCCTCCGTCCTGGCTAGAGGCAGAAAGCTGGGTTTTACTTTTCAGTGCAACTTGGAGTGTTTATCTTCTGATGAGTTAAGCTTACTTCTATTTATTGTAATTTCTGCTACATTGGAATATGTTTAAGCTGTTTCTCTTGCTTTTCTGTTTACATGTTCTTTCCTCTCCCATAAAAGAAAACTTGACCCAGTTGGCTAATTCTATTTTTTTTCCTCCTGGTGGCTATTCCCAACTTAAGACCAAGGTTTATATGTTTTAAGAGTTTAATAAATTAATATCCTGCTGCCCACTGCCAAAGAAAGCAAACATTTTGGGTGCCTTCAGGGACCTGCCCTCCCATGCACCAGCCGCCGTGAAAGGAACTAGAATTATAGGGATTTGTCCGTGTGGAAGGCTCCATTATTCAGTCAGTAGTGAATTTCATTATGTCTTCCAGTGACTGTGGGGTTTCCTGTGTATTGGGTCTAATTTCCAGTTACTCTCCCTTTTCTACCCCCACACTGGATTGCCAAAGAGGACTTTATTTCCCCTCCTGAGACTTTGTGGATTTAGAATTGGTTTTTATCCCATTGATTTCCGTGATAATTCCACTAGATGTAAAATTCAAGTATTTTTTCTTCAACACTTTGGTTCATTATACTCCTGTCTTGTGAGACTGAGCTGACTTCTAAGGAATATTTCCACTGTCTTTGTCATGTTTTGCATTAAAGAATCTAAGGGTGTATTTAAAAAAAAATTTTTTTTAGAGAGGGGAGGGGAGGGTCAGAGGGAGAAGGAGGGGGAGAGAGAATCTCAAGCAGACTCCCTGCTGAGCACAGAGCCCGATGTGGGGCTCGGCTTGGTCTCACGACCCTGAGAGCATGACTTGAGCTGAAACCAAGTCAGAAGCTT
Source organism: Spilogale gracilis (assembly GCA_004023965.1). Lineage (NCBI taxonomy): Eukaryota > Metazoa > Chordata > Mammalia > Carnivora > Mephitidae > Spilogale > Spilogale gracilis. The sequence goes on from PITA01006209.1 coordinate 20,760, forward strand.
AACTGACTGAGCCCTGCAGGTGCCCCTCTAAGGGTGTATTTTAAAAATTAATCCCATTTGGTTCTTCGAGCCTTTTAGCGTGAGGTCTCAGATCTTCTCTAATTCTCTAATTTTTAAAAAAACGACATACTTGGACGCTCCGCAGTCCTCATTCACTTGCCACCCCTTTCCTCTTGGGCCCCCGCCATGTGGATGCCAACACTCATATTTTCTCTTTTTCATCCCATTTGGAGCCTTGGGGAGATCTCTTCTAACTGATCTCACCCCTCGGGTTCTCGGGGTGTCTGTAACTGCCCGGCTGGCCTCTTCTCCTTTTGTGTCCTCCACATTGGGCTGCTCATTGTCTTTTCTTTATTCCTGTGAATTCTGGCTTCGTGTCATTACTGTCTAGCCTTCCCTCTTTGAGGGTGGTTGTGACGCGTAGGTGAACAGGGGACGAGGATGTGTGTCCATGTCGGTCTGGAGTCTGCGCTGTCTCCCAGCTCAGTCTCTCTGCTCCCTGGGTGCCTTGTTTCCCCGACTCGTCATCTCCCAGACCCGGCAGTGGTGTGGCACGTGAGCGCGTGTGCAGCGGGTGTGTGTTCAGGCACGTGTCTGTGAACGTGTGTGTGGGAAGGGAAGTGTGTGTGTGTGCCTGTGCGGACCGTTTGGGGGCTGCTGTGGCCTCACGTGCACACCACGTGCAATCAGCCATGGAGGAGGGCTCAGGGTTGCTGTCCCCAGTCCGCCGAGCCTGGTGGGAGGTGGCAGGCTCGGCTGCCGCAGATTGGAGCGGGCAGGGCGGGGAGCCGGTGCCCACTCCTGCCCGGGCTCTCATGCTGGATGGCCGCTCCCTCCCCTGCCTCCCAGACTGAACAGTCCAGGGCGGACACCTCCCGTCTGCTCCCCTCTGATGGTGCCCCCTGGCCAAGCCTGGCCTGCCTTCACACCTGGAGAGCCAGCCCCGTGGCTTCTACTCACTCAGAGAGGGCGGCCCCCACACTTCTGTCTCATGAGCCCTGGACTCGTCACCCCCTTCTGCCCTCAACTGCTAAGGGGCACCTGGAACCTGCTCTCCTGCCCCAGATTGCTACCCCCAGAGCTCAGCTCCTCCATCAGCAGCCCACCCGTCTCCATCTGCCCCCCTCATCTCTGAGGACAATGGAGAAGGTCCCTGAGGGCTTACCCACAGATTGTGTAAAACAGCAGGTCCCATCAGTCCCCTGCTCAGAAGCCCCAGGGGCCTGCTCCTAAGGCAAAGTCCAGACCCCAACCCCATGCCCCTGGCCTGAGGCTTGGCTTTCTTTCTCCTTGCGGCTCCCCCCTCTGCAGCCTCTTGCCATTTCTGGGCGGTGCTGTAGTCCAGGCCTCCCACGTGCTGTGTCCCTGCTAGATCCTTCTCCTGTCTTCCACTCCCCTCTTTGTTTCTGTCTCTGCTCAGATGTCACCTCGTAAGCCTTTGTTGGCCTCCCACCCTGACCTCTTCCCAGGGTCTGGAACATGATGTGGTGTTGATAGGCATGGAAGGTGTGGCCCCAGACCCACAGCTGGTGAGGTTTCTCGGGGCATGAAAGTGGGGCACAGCCAGGAGGCAGTCACGGCACCAACGGCCCTGTCCAGGGTGCTGGGTGGGAACCAGGGGGGAGCTGGCAGGGACAAGACAAGGGTCCAGCTGGTCAGGGTCCCCATGGGGCCCAAGCACATGGGAGGTGAGCCGGCTACTGTGAGGTCAGAGAGGGGCTGCTACAAGGGCGGTGGGGAGCCCCCTGAGACCTCCCAAACCCAACACCTGGCTGGGCCCAGGAGGTCAAGCAGTCAGGGCTGGGGGGAGGGCTGGGCACCGCATTCAAAGTGCTCCCTTCCGCACCCCTCCCCCTGCATAGCTCAGAGTGCAGCTGAGAAGCCATGTCCTGGGGCACGGAGCCACGGAGCCACGAGGTAACAGGGTAACAGGGAGAAGGTGGGGTGGGGATCTTCAAGGCCATGGAAGAATGGCGCTTCTCTCTGAGAGCCCAGTGTGGGGAGCCCAGGCCTCCATGTGGCAGGGACAGACTCTGGGCCCTGGGGACATCCCTCCCTGGAGTGAGCAGCCCCACCTTGGCAAGCATGCTCCAGTTTATCTGAGTGTAGAAAACAGTACAAAGAAAAGGTTCCCCACCGCCCTCCGTCCACTCCTAGGTCGCTCCTAGACTCGCTTCTCCTGCCTCCTCCTCTTGCCCGCACAGCTGCTCTCGGTGCCCACAGTCTGGGGAGGGGTGCAGGGTCACTGGGGGCAGCACGGGGGTGGGCCATCCTGGTGGGAGAGAAGAGGGGACAGGCTGAGGGAGGTGGCAGGCCGTGGGCACCCAGCCAGACCACAGAGGCCCAGCCCACCAGGCACTGTAGACTCAAGCCCCCAGGTCCGAGTGTGTCCCATGGGGCCACATACCCACAGCACACATCTGCTCCGCAGGGTACTGCTCCCACGCACCCTCTCCCCTGGTCCCTTTACCCACCTGGGTCAGGTGTCCATTGCGGCACACACCTGGGCACCCCTCCTGATATGCTCACCGCTGGCCGGGGCCTCCCTGGGCTCCCCTGGCACCCCCGCATCTGCCCTTGGGCTGGTGAAGCTCCCCCAAGGCCTGGGAACCCCTACTTGTACCTTCATCGCACCCAGCCAGTAGGCCCCGCTCCTCGGCACCTGCACTCTCTGTCCATACTACACCCCCCTCACACCTGCTCCCCCAAGAGTTCCTCCTCCCTCATGTGGGGGCTCACTTGCTCTTCCTGGGGGTCCGGGTGGCTTGTTCCCTTTCAGCTGAGGGCTGCCCATGTGACTGCGGACTCTGGGCTCACCTGAGCAGAGGAGGGGTATGCTCGAACTGAGAGGTGCAGGAGGCAATGCTCTCCCTTCTTGGGGACTCTGTTTTCACTGACAGGAAGGTGGGCCCTGAGGCCCCGACAGACACCAGCTGTTGGCCCCAAGGCTAAGGTCAACTGGGAGGTGGGGACCAAGAGGGGGAGGCTCAGTGGGAGGTCCTCGTGACAGCCTGTGTCAGCCTTGTCGAAGAGGGGGTGTTCATACCAAAGCCTGTGTCCGGGGAACTGTGATGGGCCGTGGTGGGCAGGGGCTTCCCATGAGTGAGGCCCTCTCCCCTAACCCAACGCGCAGCCAGAAGAGTGAGGCAGGACCCCTCCCTGCCCATAGCACAGTGCCCAAGCCCCACCCTGCCCCTCTCCTTTCTCCCTCATCCAAGCCCACAAGACCATCTCATTAGCCCCCCATCCATCTTAGCACCTGAGCCATGACCCGTGCTACGGCCCCAGTCAGATGGAGGGATGCAGGACAAGGTCACTAGACTAAGCCTCTTGCTGCATCTGAGCGTGAGGGAAGGACAGGAGGGAGGGGATGGCAGGGGCCCCTCTGGGACCCCAGGAAGTCCAGTCCTATCTGAAGCGACCTCTGTGTGGGCTTGGGGGCCAGACCCAGTACTGGGGGAGGAGCTGCTATGCTCCTAGATCCCCCACAGGGCCAGTGTCTCTTTTCTCAGGGCGGAGACCGTTGTCTCCCCCTCCTCCAAAGAGCCGGGCCTCACCGTGTGCGCTCGTTGGTCTGGGGGCCTCCAAGATGGGCCTGGGGGGCCTGGCGCTCTCATGGAGTAAGGAGTGGAACTTCAGTACATGAGCTGGGGGTTGGGGTGCAGGGGACATCAACAGGGTGGGGTGTGGGGTACAGGGGGCCCCACATGCTTCCCCCCACACTCCACAGTCCATGGCCTAGGGGAATGGCCACATCAGACTGGGCCTGTGAGTAACAAGGGGCCCGCGTGGGTGTGAGCAACGAGGCTGCCCGGGGGCGCCAGAGACTCTGGGGTCCTCACGAGGAAGCTGAGCCACTCACCCTGGACGGCAGACTCACAGGCCTGGCTCAGGAGCTGGGAGATGGTGGCCAGGGACTGTGGCTCGCCCTGCAATGGAGAGCAGGCCACGTGGCTACATGCCATGACAGTGGCATGGGGGCCAGGGTCTGCCCCATGATCCCCAGGAAGTGCCCGAACCCCAGACAGAGGCCTATTCACCTTCTCTCCTCGCTCCCCTTTGGATCCTGGTAACCCCTGAAGCAGAGGAAAAGGAGAAGAGCAACAGAGAAGTAAATAGACAGTAGGAGCAGTGTCTGGACCCTATCCTGGCTCCCCTCCAGGTGGGGTGAGGCCGGGCTACCTGGGTCGGTGTGTCGTGACTCTGCTCCCAGTAGGGGGAACGGGGAAGACCAGGCAGGGCAGAGCCTGATCTCAGGGCATCCCCAGAGGACAAAGGGCCTGGCCCTAGCAAGCAAGCCAGGAAGGCGGCCCAGAAGCCCACCAGGCTTGTACAGAGCGTGTCCCCACCCCTGGGCCTGCCTCCATCCCCCTCCCTAGCTGGAGCCCCCTCCTTGGCTTATAAGCCCCTGTCTACTCCACACCCTGGAGCCCAGAGCCCCACTGTCTGTGCCCCACTGTGAGGCAGCTCTGGGCTCACTCTGCTGCGGGTAAGCCCCAGACCCAAGCTCTTTGCAGGCCTGGCTTCACAAAGCAGCCCGAGGCATTTGCTCACTATTGCTCCCCAACCCCCACTCTGGGGAGGTGGGAGCTGGGAAGGGGACTTACCGTGGGCCCCACAGCCCCCGGGGGTCCTCTCTCCCCACTGCTTCCCCTGGTCCCGGCCACGCCCCGGAAGCCCTGTAGAGGTGCAGGGTGGGTGGGGAGGTGGTTGGCTGCAGGCCACGGAGAACGTGGCTCCTCCTTCCCGCCGTAGCTCCCCGTGGCCTGGCTCCCTGTGGCCTTGGACCAAGAGCGGATTCCTTCACTGGTCCCAGCCTCTCCTCGGCCACCACGGGGCTGGTGCAGGCCCAGAGCCCAGGGCAGAGCCCTACCCGCCCCATCCCTCCACCCTGATTCTTCACTAAAACAACTCCCTGGCTGGGAGGGCACATACTTCTGACTGAGGTTGCTGAGCAGGAGAAGGGAGCCCAAGTCATATCCTGCAGCCAGCCTCACCCACCCACCACCCCCCAGGCCCACCTGGGAGCCCAGGCAGCTTCCCACCATGTGGATCTCATGCAGGGGTGCCTGGGGCTATCCAGCGCACCCGGGGGAGGTGGGAAAGACCCTCACATGGTGTGCGGCAGGCTTCGGGGCACAGGGCCCCCTCCATGCCCTGCGGAGTGCTACAGCGTTCCAGCCCAGGACAGGCCGCCTCCCCCCCGCCCCCCCCCCCCCCCCCCCCCCCCCCCCCCCCCCCCCCGCCCCATCACCTCTGAGGCCTGTGCTGTGTACAGGCCTGAGGAGGTGCAGGGGCGGTACAGGTATGTGGGGCTTACCCTTGGGCCCGGAGGTCCAGGCAGGCCAGCACTCCCCTCCAGGCCTCGCATTCCCTGAGGGCAAAGGAAAGGGCAAGCTGGGGCTGGGAGGGGACCTGGCACCCCTGCACGCCCTCCTGCCCACACCCACGTGGCTCCCAGGAGTAGATGCTCAGAGAGTGGCCCCTGTGAGGCGGTGCACACCTGTGGGTCACTCTGAGAGCCGATGAGGACCGCTCAGCTCAGGGTCTGCCTCCCCGCCCCGGGGCAGTGACCACAGCCCCGCCCCCTCCAGGCCCCTGCCCCACAGCCTCTGCCCAAGACCCTCCTGAGGCAGGCTTCTCTCCCACCTTTGGTCCCTGGAGGCCGACCTTCCCAGGGGTGCCCTGGTGACCAGGATGGCCCTAGAAGGGAACAGAGATGGCTGGCCAGGTTGAGGCCAAGATCTGAAGCTGGGGAGGAGGCCTGGTCCCCGAGACCCATGCCCCCAGCCCATGCTTTCCCCGCCCACATGCCCTGAGTGGGGTCCAATTCCACTACCTGCAAACCCGGGAGCCCGTGGTCCCCTTTCTCTCCTTTGACCCCTGGTGGACCCTGGAGAAGAAAGAGTCTCAGTGGCTCGTCTGTCCTGGAGGAAGGGAGGAGGCAGTGGAGAGGAGGGGGAGGGAAGACAGCACCCTACCACAGGTCCCTGCACGGTTAGGCCTTGGGTCCCTGGTGACCCCTGCTGACCTCCAGGACCCTCAGGTCCCATCTGTCCAGGTGGCCCAAGCTCTCCCTGCAGACACAGATGGGGAGGGGCTGAGAAGGCCCGGGGGCCCTCTAGCAGCCCCTCCCTTGTTCCTGTCCCTGGTGGCCCCCTGGTCCTCCAGCTGACTTTGGCACCCAGACCCGGGCTTGTGCAGAGACATCTGCATCTTCACTGCCCACCCCGGGAGGGGTCCTGTGACAACCCACTCTACTGCCAGGAATGGACCAAGGCCACGGCTCCAGGTCACGGAGCCCGGGAAACTGTCGTCCCTTCCCGACCTGGAGGGCTACGGAAACTGGGGTGGCAGAACCGACTCGGACGGGCCAGTCACAGCGCTCTGAAGCCCAAGCTCCAGACTTAGCCCTTAGTGGAGTGTGCTCCCAAATCTCTGAGGGACAGAGGACACCCACTACTGCCACTGCTTGAGATCGTGGTGGTGGGGGGGAATGAGAGAATGCTCTCAAGTGTTCTTCATGAATTAAGCATATAAATATGCTGAACTCTGCCAAGAAAACCGCAGACATTCTCATGCGTGAATATCAGTGAGAGCGTTGGCAGTAAGACCCCGGCAGACAGAAACCATCCCCCCATCACCTGGGTGGGAAGTACCCAGTTTATGCAAGAGCGGTCCAGGATTCGGGAAGACGCTAAGATCATTCACCAAACTAACAGCTCCAGGTTGAAGACCTATCTGGCTGTGTCTGTAGCAGCAAATGTTACTTAGTATCTACACTTGAGTTTTAAAATCTAATAAGAACACGGGGACATGACGATCACACCACCCAATGTATGGTCCCCGCTCCCAAGCCAGGTCTGTACAACCGTTTTAACTGTGGTCATGACCCACCTATGTGGCGACTTCCGTAGAGCAGAGCGCCCCCAAGAATTAGTAAGAAAAGCAACCCGGTGGAAAGGGCTCAAAGGACATTTGTCCAACAAGAAAACTCCAGCACTTCCAGAGGGTGTTGGAGCTGCTTTAGGAGGAAGCCTGTTGAAATGGCGTTAACAGAGTTCACCCGTCAGAGTGCTCAAGGTCACAGACAGGGGAGATTTGCAGTTTCTGGGGAGGGGGTGGGGAACTGGTCCCTCCCTGGGGGAGAGGGCATCTGGCTTCTAGTTGTAGGGCTCACTCCTGCCTTCTCATGAAAGGTCGGGTCCAGCCCCGCGGGCCTCCCCACTACTCACCCTGGGCCCTGGGAAGCCCTGCTCTCCTGGGGCTCCATTCCTTCCAGGGAGGCCCTGCAAGGGCAAGGTCAGGGCTCAGTGCCATCCACCCAAGGGTCCCCAGCATTGCCCTGGACTGCAGTCTCCAAGTTTAGGTGGAGCAGGGGAAGGGTCTTCTGGGGCAAGAGAATCATAGCCCCATCCTTCCCTCCCACAGCCTCTGGGTAGAGCAGGCTCCCGTTCCAGCAGGTCCTGGTTTAAATCCTGACTTCTGTCTGATGTGGACCAGGGTCGGCTGACTGACATTCCCTCTGCAGGCCTCACTCCCTGGGGTGTGGTCCCAGGCCTGGAGAGCAGCCTTGCAGGGCCCCACAGCCAGAGAACCCAGGACAGAGGCTGCCCATGTGGCTATGACTTATGGCTAGGCCATGTCCCACCCGCTGGTCACCACTAGCACAGTGCTACATCCCCACGGGGAAACTGGGGATATGCTGGACCCCACAGCAGACAGGGGTCAGCTCAGGGGAGAGCAGCTGGGGGGAAAGAGAGGCTTGCTGGGAGGGGTTGCACCAGGCTGGGTGCATGAGGCAGCTGGGGGACACATGAGCACACCCCATCTGTGGGGCCGGTGGGGTCAGCTGCTCGGTGCTGTGACAGCAGGATGTTGCCAGGAGCCCCTGGTCACCCCAGGGGAGTGGAGGGAAGGATGGACTCACCGGAGGTCCTTGGGGCCCTGGGGGCCCAGGGGTCTTTGAGGAACAGGTGCAGGTAGAAGGGAAGGCAGGGCAGTTCTCTCTATTCTTCTGGGAGAAAGGAAACCCCACTCACTAAGTGGCCCTCTAGCTGTTCTTGTCTGATCTAGTGCTCGGAGTAGCCACAGATTGCTGGGTTCCAGCCGCAGACCTGGTTCCAGGTTTCCAACCCCGGTGGGCTGGAAATGAAGGGCAGGGACCCTATCCTAGGTGCCACGTCCCCCCAGGCTGCCCTTCCTGAGCCATCCCCAGTCCCTCCCAAGTCCCCAGTGTGGTCCAGTGTGGGTATAGGTGAGGAACCCTGACCACACCTGCAAGGTGCAGAGGCTGCCCGGGTCTCTGGCGGTCCCTCTGGCTTTGCCGGGGGAGCCCCTTCCTGGCCAGCTGCACATAGCCCCGCTGTGCCCACAGAAAAGGGCAGTGGGCACCCCTACAGCTGGGGACTTGCTGACACAGTCCAGCCTGCCCCAGGGCCTCTGGGACACGTGCATCCAACTGCCCAGGGCTCTGGCTCTGGCCCAGAGGCCACCTCCTCCAGGAAACTTGTCCTGATCTCTCCCAGCATCGTGATGATGGACATGCTGTCTACCTCCAGACTCTAGGACCCTCAGCAGGTGCTGGCCCACCTACCGTCGCAGGGAGCTCACAGCACAGGTCTTCCTCTGCCCAGGAGTCGCTGCACACGATCTGTAACATCTGGAGCTGGAACTGCAACACAGCAGGGTCAGCCAGATGAGGCTGGGGTTTCCGTGGCCCCCCTCGGGCCCAGCCCCGCAGGACAAAGCCTGTGCTCACTGTGGCTGAGCTGCTCCGGGGGCCCCGGGCCTTGGCCAACCTCCCCAGCATCACGAAGCCCGCAGCAGGTGGGCTGCCTGCGTCCCCAATGGGCTTCTCGGCCACCTTCCGGCAGTCCACGTAAAGCCTGACCTTGGAGCGGCCCACGGCCACGTGCACCTGCAGACAGACACCAACACGGGTTCCCCTGCAGCCCAGCCAGCCAGGGGAGAGCTAGGGCCCATCACCTGGGGGTCAGGATCCTGAATTCACCCAGGCCTCATGGGACAGCCCCCTCACGGGGCCTGTTTCCCCTTTATAAAGGAGACCAATCACATCTGTTGCAGACCCCTCCCAGGGATTTGAGGGCTGGGAGGGGGCAGGTCATGGGGCCTGGGGCCTGGGGTCAGAAGCCCAGAACCCCAGAAAGGGCTGGGGTGCTCTTTGATCCAAAGGAAGACATCTGCTTATTGGGGCCCCAGGGGGCAGAGGCTCAGACGGACCAAATGGGACTTTCAAGGAAAACGGGAAGGCGGGGGCGCCACGATATGTGATGGGTGGCCTGCAGGGGAGAGGCAAGCACGTCCTGTGGGTCCTGTGGGGGGTCTGCCCTCAAACTTGGGGAGTGGGGGAGGGTCTTGGGGGAGGCACACTCCAGTCTTTCAGGAACCTTCTAGGACCTTGTGGAAGCTTCCAAAGAATATCCTCCTCACTTCAGGCAGGTCAAAGGTCACCTCTTGCAAGGTGGCCCTGGGGTTGTGGTTGAAGTAGGTCAGAGACTTCCTGCCAGCTGCAGGGGAGGGGTGAGGAGCCCATGAGACCCCCAGAGCAGAACAGGGTGGCCCTAGGCAGGGCAGCATGCAAACGCACTCCAAGCCCCAGGGGCCCGAGTGTGGATGCCAGCACCCTCTGCCTGGGGTGTCCCCCGCCTGGGGTGGACACAGACCTCCTCAGGACCCACGGACCTGGGTCCAGCACCCTCCTTGTGAACTGACCATCCAGCAGGACCCCCAGGACAGGCTGGAAGTCCTCAGCTGTCATCTGCCATAAGGCGAAGGTCTCGCGGGGAGTCTCGGGCAGTACACGCAGCAGGAAGACCACCGTGTGCTCCGGCGGGGGGGCAGCCAGCTGGAGGTCACTGTAGGGGCACCGGTGGGGGATGACTGCAAGCCTGGAAGGAGGTGGGGTCTTGCCATCCCCCAGACCCACAGGACAGCAGCACTGGGTCCACGACCAAGCTAGGTTTCCCTGCCTCCATTCCCCAACAGTAATATGGGGTATGCAAGGTACAGAAGCACCCAGGATGGCGGGGGGCGGGGTTATGAGACTCGCTTAGTGGCTGGGACTGAAGACCACCCCATCACAGCCTGTGTTCTGGACATTCCTGTGCACGGTGCTCCAAGACTGCATTCTCTGGGGGCTCTGCGGGGCTGGGAGGGGGCAGGTCATGGGGCCTGGGGCCTGGGGTCAGAAGCCCAGAAGCCCAGAGGCAGCTCTACCCTCAGGAGTTGCCCCCACTGAGCCGAGCCTGTTGGAGTGCTCAGAGCAGGCGGGGGTGGGGGTCTGTGCCAGTCCCACTGGGGCGTGCTGAGAGGTGGGAAGGGCAGGGAGCAAGGTGTTAGGTCACCCAATAACATTGCTCCTAAAGGCCGACAGCCTCGCTCTTTGCCCTTCATTTGCTCTTAGGAGAGTCCAAAAGACCCAGCCCTGCACATTCCTGTGTTTCTCTAAGCAAACTGACCTCAGGGCCTTGGCACAGGCTGCTGCTTCCTCCTCAGTGCCCTTCACCTTCTCTATTGTTTCCCTTATCTACCACTTTTTCAGTGGGCCTTCCTGACCCCCTCACAGGGAGGGACCCCTTCTACTCTTAGCAGCCCAGAGCCCCACTTGAGACACCTATCACGGTGGGGGGCACCTGTGCTGGGAGACCTCCCCTGGAGAGGCTGATCCCATCTGGAGTGGGGGCCACACTGACAGAACCATGAGTTCCAGAGGGTAGACAGTGAGGGCCTGGGAAAGTCTGTTGCTTGCAGAAAGGGGACAAGGATGGCAGACCAGCCATCACGGTGGCCTCATCCAGGGAAGGAAGGCCTTGGGGCTTCGGACACACAGAGCAGCCCGCCCAGGGAAAGAGCCCCAGACCTAAGCTCGGATGGGAGGAAGGGGTCACTGAGAAAGAGTGGCTTCAGCCACCCACACACATAGGGAGACCTGTCACCACTCAAATGAAATGTTAACATAGGAGCAGGTTGGTGTGGGCGGGAGGAAGAGGACAGTGAGGGAGCCATGAGCTCAGACGGGAGGGCGGCGGCGGCACAGCAGCACCTGCCGTAGCCTCGTCCGCCACAACCGAACTGGCTCGAAAGTCCTGATTCTTGGCGGTGTGCGGTGAGTGTGGGGCAGTGAGCTGCTGCGTGGTTTTCAAATTTCCAGCCCAAAGCTTGTGACTGCACTGAGAACCTACAACACTCTAACTTAAGGAAGGGTTTGCCGGGCATGACACGGTTAGCTTGATTCCAGATCGCTCCACAAACGGGGCGGTGGTGAGAAGCCATGCTGCGTGCTCACAGCTGGTCCCGGAGCGTGCCCACGGGGCACCCAGGTCCTCACAGATTGGCCAGATCCACACACACTCAGGAGGCTGGAGTTCTCGAGGGACACAGGTTTCTGCGTCTGCAAGTCTGAGCAACACTGGCGCCACGTGGGAAAAGGACCTGCACGTGGCCTTGTTCCATCCACATGAGATTCATTCATCTGCAAACCCTGCCTGCCCAGGGGGCTTACCGGTTGGCTCTGGGGGGCTTGCACCTGCCACAGCCTCCCCAGGGAGATGGGGGTGCATCACAGGGAGGACGTGGCTGCACACCCCCACTCTGCAGCTTCCCCCTTGGGGGTCCCGCCCGCCCTTGGTCCCCTCACCTGGCCCGGCGCATCAGCTGAGCATCCTTGAAGAGCGTGAAGGTCTGGGCACCACCGAACGCTGCGGGCTCCATGGCAACACCGCGGATGGACGCGTACTCGCTCGCCACCAGGCCGAAGGCCACCATGAGGTCAAAGCCTGGGTGGCATGGCAACAGCCAAGGGGTGATCAGAGGCTCGAGGTGGGGGGGGGCCACACAGCAGACACCGGAAGTCAGGGGAGAGCGGAGAGGGGCAGTACAGCACGTGGGTTGACGGGAAGATGGTGACCGTGAAGACCACGGATGGACGCACCCTTGGAGCCCGTGGTGGGTGGGAGGCAAGTGCCCATGGTGACCCCACAGCCAGGAGTGGCAAGGGTGCCCAGTGGCCCGCCACACCACCCACTTCGACTCAGCGGGCTCCTGGGGCCAGAGGCACGAAGTGAATGTGATTGTACCTCACTAACCGGGCGCTTGGCGTGGGCCCGGGCCTGAGGCAGGAGCAGGGGCAGGCGGGAGAAGCCACTACCCATGCCACGGCAGCTCCACACAGTCCCCGCTGTGTGCGCATCTGCTGTTCACATGTCAGCCCCATGTTGGGGGCGTCCTGGTGTGACCCCCTGCTTTGGCCCCTCACCTGGCTCCCGGTTAGCAGAGAGCCCGCAGGAGGCCGTGTGGGACCCAAGGGCCCCGGCCTGCTCTTCAACAGCCATGTCCCAGCTGTGACCTCAACAGTGACACGAGAATAAAGTGCCAGCCTCATGGGGACCCCCCCTGAGAGTAACCCTGCTGCTTGACAGCCTCTAATGACCCTGTGTGCTGTCACTGCCCCTTCATGTCCCAGGCTACCTTCCCTAAGAGGACATGACAGGAGGAGGAGGGACAGGTGGGGGATGGAAGGGGGGCCTACCTGAGAGGGGGCCTTCAGGGCTGAGGGCAGGGCAAGCTGCTGGGAGACAAAGGGGGTCAGGGTCAGCTGTGGGCCTCGTTTCCAGCTCGGGCCCCTGGCGGCCACCCTGCAACGGTGCACTGGAGCCATGCCTCTGCCACATTTGCTTGCTGGTCCCCAGGCCTGTGGTCCCCATACTTCGGGGACGGGATGGATAAGGGACAGGAATGGTGTCCGGCTCCCCCCGTGGCCACACTTCCACCCCTGGAACACAGCACCTGGCCAGAGGTGCTCCTACTGGGTGCTGCACCTCGACACTGGCCATGCAAGGTCCCCCAGTGGCAGGGCCAGGGAGAGGCGTGACTGTGGGGGCACGCTAACCTGGGGCGGGTGCTGACCCGGCTGGCCCTGAAGCCTTCCTCCATGGCCAGGCGCACGGGAGGCAGTATGAAGTTGTGCATGGGCTGGTGAAGGTCCATAGAGTAGGGAGGCCCCCATCCCCAGAGGCATTGAAGCCAAGACTAGATAGCCCCGTGGAGGGACACAGAGGGAAGCTGAAGTGGCTGAGCTGAATGGCCTCTGAGCCATTCAGGTCCTCCGCCTGAGCGTCTGGGGTTTGCCAAGGAAACTGGCACATAGCAACAAGCCACAACCAGCAGGGTCCTTTCTGCTGGGTCCTGGCCTGTGGGTAGTAGTCCCCCAGGGACCACTGACGTCCTGTCCATGAATTTGGTGCATTGAGGGCAGTCTGCCTGGGCCTCCCTAAGCAGTCTCCCAGTGACCCTCACCTGCCCTGCCTGTGGCCCAGGACTCCCGCCAGGCTGGACATCTATCCTGACCTCCTGGACCCAGATGTGGGAGAAGCACGGGCCCACTCCGCAGCTCTGAGCACCTGCAGGCGAGGGTTCCCACCAGGAGCCCCCAGCCGCACCAACCTGCACCCATTATATTGGACTAATGAAGTCTTAACCCTGGGCTTAGTGTTTGCACTCCACAATGGGGAGGGCTTCCACAAAAACCCTGATCTCCCTTCTGCTAGCTCTGTGGGGCTGGTCTGTGTGCAAAGCACGACAGGCCACACATCCTACTGGCAGGACCCCAGGCACCTGGGGGTCTGGCTGGGTCTGGGGTCTGGCTGGATGTGAGGGTCTGGGATCTGGCTGTGGTCTGGGGCCTGGCTGGGTGTGAGGGTCTGAGGTCTGGCTGGGTCTGGGGTCTGGCTGGTGTCTGGGGTCTGGCTGGGTCTGGGGTCTGCTGGGTGTGAGGGTCTGAGGTCTGGCTGGGTCTGGGGCCTGCTGGGTGTGAGGGTCTGGGGCCTGGCTGGGTGTGAGGGTCTGAGGTCTGGCTATGGCCTGGAAACCCTGGGACCTACTCACCCGTCCAGCCGGTGGTAGCCACTGGGGTGCTCTCCCCTGCCCCATAGACTGCCGAGACCAGGACCCTGTATTTGGTTCCTGCCAGCAGGTCAGGGAGGGTCACATGGCTCCTGGGTCCTGGGACAGAGATCTGAGAAGTGGGGATACAGTCACCTTAAGCACCCCCACCCTAGGAGCATCTCTGCTCTCATTTGTCTGTGTCCTGTCTCGGAAGAGCTGCCCCCCTCAGCAGACAGCGTGGGCTGTCTCCCCCAGGTGCCCGGGACCCAGGGGCCCATGAGGGCCCTACTCCACCAAGACTCACTGACTTCTCCAGTCCCGAGCCCGAGGCCAGCGCGTAGGTGAGCTGGTAGTGGAGGACATGGCCACTTGGGGGAGCCCAGCTGACCCGCAGGCTGCTGGGTGACTCAGAAGCCAGGGCCAGGTCCGAGGGTGGGCTCCTGCGTGCTGTGGGGCAGGCAGCACCCGGGGAACTCAGAGAGGGCGGCCTGGAGGATGGTCAACATGCCCTCCCACCACATCCTGCCACTCCCTAGCCTTGGCACAGATGGGGCCACTGGCAGAAGACAGCCTTGAGGATAGCCAGTGACATGAAACCTCGCCCCCGCCCCTCCACGGGAAACACCTGCTGGGAGGGCTCAGGAAGAACCTCTGGACCCAGCAGTCAGGCCAGAGGGTCAGGGGCTCAGGGAGCTGTCAACGGTTCTGGGAGTCTAGGGTCCCTTTGGCCTGCTCCTGCTCCTCACGCAGCTGAGGGGCATAGATGGGGTCACCTACCAGGGATGTAGCAGAGGGACACGGGGTCACTGCGGGCTCCATCCCTGTAGTAGGCCAGGATGGTGATCTCATACTCCAATTGGCTTCGGAGGCCAGGCAACACTGCCATACCCAGGTTCCCTGGGACAGAGATCTGTGGAGAGGAGGGACAGGGGGGCACCCTGTGGACAGGGGTCCTCATGCAGGGTTTTGCCCACAGGCTGTGGGAAGGCAGGGGCCCCTGGGAGGAAGGGCCAGGGTCTGAGCGCTCCTGGAGTGGGGGGCAGAAGGGGGGTCTTCCTCGCCCCACCCCACACCTCATGGGCCTTCCCATCTCCCAGGGGCGTCCACTTGATCTGGTAGACAAGCACTCCAGAAGCCGACGCGGCTGCCCACTCCAGCTGGACCTCGTCCCCAGGGAGCTCTGTCACCGACAGCTGGCTTGGGCTGGGGACTTTCCCTGGGAGACAGAGCAGGGACACTGAGGCTGGGGCGGCAGGGCCAGGACAAGCAACGGTGCCAAGGAGGTGGCCACCGCACCCCGCCGAGGCACAGGGGGGCCCCACATGCCCCCACCTGGGCGACTTGCCACAGACCTGCCCCCGTGTGCGTGAAGGTTTTGCTGCTGCGGGATGCTCAGGGGACCACACGGAGGGGGCCCCCAGAGCCCCCACAACAGCCATGTCCACACATCTCCCCTTTCCCCAGGGCCTGGCTGCAGGCTGGCAGGCACCCTGCTTCTTGAGGGGCCCCAGGTCCCACCCTCCAAGGCCCTATGCCCCACATCACCCCTTCCTGGGTCTCTGTGTGCCCACCTAGCTCAGCACTGCCTACAGCAGGGCCTCAGCTGATGTGGACACCCAACCGGGGGAGGGAGGAGCTGGCCTGGGGACCCCACCCTCACCTCAGTGCACTCACGTGTGGTCAGCCGGCCGGTCAGCGTGGAGGAACCGCCCGTGGGGTAGAGGCAGGTGACGCGGACAGAGTACGTGGTGGAGGAGGACAGAGGGCCCAGAGTGACCGAGGTGGTGTTCCCAGGGACCTCCACCTACAAGGAAGACAGACATGTGGGTGCAGGCCGGGAGCCAACTCCCCAGGCCAGGGAGGGGTCAGCCCTGGCAGGAAGGGGACCCCGGCCCGGGACGTGCTCTGGAGTGGGGAAGCCACCACACAGGCAGGGCCCCGCCTACCCCTACCCCCTCTCTCCCAGAGCCCAGCAAGCCCATCACAAGGCCCTGCTTCAGGGACACCATTTATTGGCACTTGTCTGATTCCTGTCTCCATACCGGTCTGTTCCTGCGCCTGCAGCCTGGGGCCCCCGAAAGCTGGAATGGGGTCTGCCGCTCATGGCTCCCCCACAGTAGGCCAAGGCTGGTGCCGGGGGGCTCCACCAACATCCAACCACTGTGAATGCAGGGTGTGGGGGGCCGGGGGTGCTGGCTCACTCCCATTGGATCCCAGGGGCCCCTGTGGCCCCCAGGCAGGGCCTGCTCTCACCTGTCCCGAGTGGCTGCCCTCACTGGAGATAAAGCTGACCCTGAACAGGCGCACGGGCCTCAGGATGCCCTCCCAGAACACGCGGGCCGAGTCGTGACTCAAGTCCGAGAAGCCGAGGTGTCTGGGTGGTGCCAGGGTGGCTGCGGGACACATTGTAGCCTCAGGGACGGGCCAGTGCCTGCTCCCCAACCAGTTGGGGGTGACCCGAGGACTCTGGACCCCCACCCCGTGGAAGGGACATTTGCCCCAGGGGCCGCAGCCTGTGGGGGCGGGCACTCACCGGTCCTGGCACGGATGCCCCGGGCCTCACTGGCCTCCGGCCCTTGCAAGGCCTGTACCCAGACATCGTAGTCTGTGCCAGGCTCCAGGCCATCCAGCAGCGCCTCTGGCTGCTGTACCCGCACCTGCAAGGCCGTGGTATGCATGCTGGCCCCGGCCCACAGCACTGCCCACCCTCACAGCCCCCTGATCACCCTCCTCTGCCTCCCCTCCCAGCTGGTCTTGAACCTCTCTGCCCTCCTGGCCGCGTGGGGAGGCTGGCGAGCACCGCACCAGGTACTGTGTGGCCCCGGCTGAGGGCCGCCAGGTGAGGCGGACAGTTCTGGGTGTCACTGCAGCCAAGGTCAGCTCCTGGGGTGGAGGCACAGGTGCTGGGGGAGGGGGGACACGTTAGGATTGCAGCCCCTTGCAGAAAGCAAACACACACGCGCACACTGGGGCCCCAGGAAGTACAGACCCTGCAGTGGGTCTCAGTGGAGACAGAGGTGGGAGGGTGGGGGATGCCCACAGACCAGTCTTACTCTGCCCCCAGACTTCACTTTGGTTCATGTTTCCAGCAGACAGCTCTGGGGAAACTCGGCCACCTTGTGGGTTTCTGTTTAAGGCTACCCGCCCTGAGGGTGGGGGTGCTGGGCCCCCGGGGTTAGAAACCCCACAGAGAAGCCACATAGCATAAGGTCCATAGATGGCAAATCCACGCCAAAAGACACAGACCGGGCATTGCCAGGGGCTGGGGGGCTGGGGGCAGCAGCTCGGGGGTGAGGACAGTACCCCACAGCTAACTGTGGGGAAGGGGGGCTGGACTCAGCAACTACTGAGTCTCACACTACACAGTGAGCTGTCACAACGTGGGGATTTCATCTCAAGAAGGCTGTTAAGGGCAGTTAAGCAGGCCGGAGAGGGCAGGAGCTCCATAACAGGCGTGAGCAGGTGTGAGCAACTCAGAAGAAGACACTGAGGGTCAGAGAAGCCCAGTGACTGGGCCCTGCTCACATAGCAGGTGGGCTGAGACCAGGCCTCTGTATGACCCTGGCTGCCCGGGGGCTCCAAGGGGCGGCTACAGACGGGGTAGCCCCCAAAGCGCAGCCTGGCTCCACCCCGCGCACCTGTTGTCACAAGGCTCTGCAGGCCCTCACCAACCCCGTTCTCATGGATAGGGAGCACAGACACCAAGTACTCAGTGCTGGCGGCCAGGCTGTGAAGCTCCACAGACGAGGCGAGCCCCTCCACCACCACCTGGAACGGGAGCCACAGTGGAGCCTGTGAGGTGCGGGGTACAGGGGTGCGGGGCAGGGACATGACCAGCTCTGGTGGGGCTGAAGTCAGCCCTCGCTTCCCACGGTGACCGGGGCCACCAAATAGCCACCAAGCTGTGAGCATGCACACACTCCAGCCTCCACACTCAGCTCACGGGCCACCGTCACCGTTCATCCTCCAGGACGGCCACGTAATGCGTGGCCTGACCCCACTGGGGCAGGCAGAGAGCCCTTCTCACCTCCCGTGGAATGCCACCCCTGGAAGGCTGCCATGTGACCAGATACTTGAGCGGCAGCTGGGGGGCTGGGGTCCAGGACAGGTGGATGCTGGAGGAGGTCACCTGGGTCAAGACCAGGTGGGTGGGAGTGATGGCGGTGTCCAGGGCCGGGGTGGCTATGGCTGGTGTCACTGTGGGAGGGTAGGACGGTCAGCAGCCCAGCTGGCAGCCCGCACTAGCAGCTCCCCTGATTTTCCCAGCGGCCACTTCCCCGAGGGACAGGTGTCCCCCCAGGCCGCAGACACCTTCCCCGGGAGCCGAGGGGAGAGGGGTTCAGGGCATCCCATCCAGGGGCCACAACCAGTGAGGTCCCCCCAGGCTGAAGACACCCCCCCCGGGAGCCGAGGGGAGAGGGGTTCAGGGCATCCCATCCAGGGGCCACAACCAGCGAGGATGCCACTCACCAGGGCCCCGGCTCCCGCCTTGGACCTTCTGGCAGATGAGGCGGCTGAGCAAGCCAGCCAGGGTGCCGAGCTGGGGAAAGTCCTGCACGCTGTGGACGGTGATGTCCAGTGGGGGGGATGCCAGGAGCTGCAGCTCAGCCTCGTCCGCGTTCTTCACACCTGCTCATGGGACAGTGGTAAGGACGCACCTGGTCCCACCCACCCCGCACTGTTGTCCTGTCCTGCAAGCTCGACCATAGGCCCCCCGCCTGAGTCACCCAGTGGTCTGAGGGAAGCTTCACAAGCCCTGTATCCCAGATCCCACGGGCCCTGGAACCGTGTCACCTGACAGGCCCCTGAGAGATGGCAGCTGGGCGCTGGGACAGGTGGGGTGGGGCTCCTGAAGGCCCTCTGCAGGCTGTGCCTAGCCTGCTTGTGTCTCTCTAGAGTTTGGGGCCAGGGGGAGGCCAGTGTGCTTTCCTCAGACTCCCCCAGACTGACCCGTGAACCCAGAGCCTGGGACAGAGCCTCAACAAGGGGATCTGGGTACCAAGGAGGTTCTCTGCCCTCAGGAGCCCCCAGATCTGCAGTTCCCTTCCCAAGGGACAGAGGAAGTGACAAGTGAAGTTAGGAGAAAGAGGTCACTGGGGCACCACGCGAGGGGCACACGGAGGGGGGACATCCACACATGCGCGTGAACGCAAGGGCTTTGCTCGGGAGCCCTATGTCATGTGCCCCCTCCAAGCGCCCACAGGGATTCTAGCCTGGGGTGGAGAGGTGGGAGAGGTGGCAAACTGCCCTCGCAGGCATGGGAACTGCAGCCGAGACTGGGAGGCTGCTCACCCACAGCAAAGATGGCAACACCCCGGTCCTTGAGGATACGGCCAGCAGCATGGGCGTCGTCCTGGGATTTGCCATCTGTCACGAGGATCACCACCTTCGCGGCCTCTGGACGGGGCCCCGCTCCAGGCTTTAGGTTTTGCTCCCGCACATGAGTCAGGGCCAGGCCTTGGGTAATTGAGAATAAAGGGCGTGTGGCCCCCCGCACCCCTCCTGGTGCCCTCCCCGGCTGATGCCCCTCCACCAGTCCCTGACCCTAGCACAGGGCCCACTGAGTCAGTCCCAGCCCTGCCAGGCTAAGGGCTCCAGAAGCAGGGCCCACCATGAGACCCAGGGGTCTGCCCATGGGACATGCTCCTTGGGGGCTCCGTCCATGGGCAGCCCCTGCCGGAAGCTTCTACCCATCAGAGGAGCCACTTGCTTCTAGCAAGACTGGCTGACAGAAAGCCCCGTTTTCATCCAAGATAATTAAGGGGTGATTTGCCCTTTACAAAGGTGTCAATCAGGCTCAGCCCCCACGTCACCCTCTGCTTGATTTACATACACATTTTCAAGTCTGGGAGGTTGACCCACGGGATGGAGCCAGGGGCTTCAGGACAGAGACCTGGACAGACCCCCAAGGGTGGGGTCACTGGGGGCCTAGGCACACCTGTGAACGTGTTTCCCCCTTTGTAGCGGAGGCTGCGGACTGCTGCCAGCACCTCGTCCTTGGTGCGGAAGGCGCTGAGGTCCCACTCGGTCTGGGGGTCTCCGCTGTACTGGGTAAGGCCTAGCAGGGGGCAGGTGCTGGCTGCTGAGCCGTCCAGCCCACACGTGGCCTCACTGGGACACTGGGCAGGGGGCACACACTTGCACATGGACAGGTCACCAGATGGTCTCCCAGCCCCTGTAGGAGCCCTGACCTGCCCACCTGACAGAGGGTCAGCCTTTTGGTGGCCAGTGACCCTGATCAGCAGGGCTGTCCTTTGGTTTCCCCAGGAGGCTCTGCGCTTCCTCCCCAACTTCCCATTTCTCAGAGTTGTGCCTCCTCTGGGTGCTGGTAGGACTTGTGGGGACACCTTGGGGCAGGGCCGCGGTCAGGGGACTAGTACCCACCTATTTGGACCTTATTTGGTCCGATCTCAAAGGGCTCGATGATGCTGGCCAGGAAATCTTTGACCTGCTGGAAATGACTGTGGCCAATACTCCAGGACCCATCCACCAGAAAGATCATGTCCACGGGTGTAGGGGGCGTGCAGTGGAACTGGGGGTTGGCTGGGCGGGGAGAGGGGAAGTGAGGAGCCGGGCCAGGTCCACAGCACTACAATACCCTTGACCCCGCAACTGCTCCAGGCTGGGCTCCAGCCCCCAGGATCTCCTTCCCTGGGGTTGGGGGAGGTTGAGGGGCCACAGGGCTCTGGCCTCAAGTGTGGCAGGTGGGTCTTGGGGGCCCTCAATGGACTCAGAAAACCCTGCATGGACCCCAGTCCATCGTGCCAGCCCCCCGAGTGCCCCCATGGGAGGTTAATGAGACTCCCAGGTGCCCTAGCACCTCTGCCTCACAGTGGCCTCGGCAGGGCTGGTTCCTGTGTGCAGTTGTCAATGTGGGGGCCAGTAGGCAGAGGCTAGCCAAGGGAGTGTCCACGGGGGGGCAGTCAGCATGGCTCGTAGCTCTGGCCTGAGGCCTTGCTGGCTGAGGTGGTGGCTGGTCCCGATGACCTAGGATCTCTTAGGACACAACGCCATTGTCCAGGCCTGGGGCTCCCTGAACATCGACAGACCTGGTGTCTCCAAGCCAAGTCCCAGGTTCGGGACGGGCCCCTCGTGAGGATTCCTGGATCGGGTGAGTGTAAGGAGACCCCCGTCTACCATAGGGTACAGCCCTGCCCTTAGAGCACTGTGTTGTTGGGGAGACCGTCCCAGCAGACCCCAAGTCCACTGGGACACAGTGAGGGTGAAGAGGGGATGTGTCCATGTGAAGAGAGAGATACCTCTTTCCATCCCAAGTGTGACTGATGGGGAGACAAATTCAGGGACACCCCAGGCCTGGTGGAAGCGGCACGGCCACCAGAAACACTACACCTGGCTGACCTGGGTCACCCAGCAGCCCCCGCCCCTGCCCCGAGAGCCCACAGAGCCTGGTGCCCTGGAATTTACCTGGCTTCTCTGTCATTCCTGCGGAGCCCCTGGCCTGGCTCTGTCTCTCTGGGTCTGTGGAGGGCTGAGTAGGGGTCTTGCCCGTGGGTGGGTGCTGCTCCTCGCCAGGCAGGCCTGCAGAGGTCATGGCTATGTCACTTCTCACCTGCCACACTCTGGCTGGGCAGCAAGGGGCACCGGGGCCTGAGCACACCCCTAGTGGGGGACCTCCCCCGTGAGCCAGGCTGGGTGCGGGACAGCAGCTGACACATTCAGGGAGAAGCTGGGGTGCGAGGTCCCACGTAAGGAAGAGCATCCCAGCTGCCTGAAGAGAGAACGTGAGACACATAAGGTGACCGACTCTCACCCCACTCTGCACCACCAAGAGTGTGCAGGTCTTCACTTGGCGACAAGGTGACTCGGGGCTCAGGGCCTGGGCTCCCCATGTGGGAGGGTGTGGGCTCCACGGCTGCCTCCAGTGGCTTCCAGTCACTGCTGCTCACAGAGTGACTCTTCAAATCCTCAACTGCAGAGAGACACGAGGGCCTGTCAGGGTCCCCTGCCCCGGCGGGGGGTAGGAGGGACTGGGAGCTGTGTGGGGGGCACAGGTCCTGATGCACACACCCCTGCTCTGAGGCTGGGTCCCCCTGCAAGGTTACTGACTTACTCACAAACTTTCTCTGCACGAGCAAGGCATTCCCTGAGCTGGTGAGCTTGAAGATCTGCACGGTGTAGTCCTTGGAGGGGCTCAAGCCCCCCACCGTGGCCTTAGGGATCTTGGTGGTCAGCATCACCTCCTGTTCCGCGTCCCCTGGGGCGGGGTGGGGAGAGAGACTGAGACTGCCAGGGTGGGCAGGTGTGTGTCCACACACGTGCGTGTAAGTGTGTGTGCACGTTGCAGAGTGGGGAAATACTCTCAACCTCTAAAATTTAAAAAGATTACCCAAAATTGCTAGTTCCCATTGGCTCTGTCAGAAACAAACACAATTTTTTTCTGAAGTAAGACATCACATAAGGTCCTAAATTATTTCCATAAGTTTTCACAATGGCTGACACTCAATGAAGGACCATCAGGTGTACAAGGAACAAGAAGAAGGACAGAAAGAGAGATAATAGGAAGAGACCCACTGATTTTCCAGATAATAGAATTAAGGGGCTTTAAATTAATTATGCTAACTCATTTGTAGACTTAGAGATAAGCCTATGAATTCGAGTATCAAACTAGGAAAAAGAAAATAGAAATTCTAGAATGGAAAAACAAAAACTGAAGTTAGAAATTCAAAGAATGACTTAACAGTTTCTTACACATTAATGAAGACATAAATAGTGGAATACAGATCAGAATAGAAAATACAAAATTAAGAAGCGTCTGGCTTCGGCTCAGGTCATGACCCCAGTGTCCTGGGATCGAGTCCTATATGAGGCTCCCTGCTTGGCGGGAAGCCTGCTTCTCCCTTTCCCTCTCCCTCTGCTGTTTCCCCTGCTTGTGTGCACACTCTCTCTCTAATAAATAAATAAATTTTTTTTTAAATGGAGGAATAAAGGAATTAAAAATATAGAAGAAAGAGTCGGGGGCAACAGAACAGGGAGAGCAGAGAGCACCTTCTGCGTGAGCTGGATGTGGGAAGCTAGCAATGGGAACGTCAGAGGCCTTACCCTCCTGCTCCCATCCCCAGCCCTGACACGTGGATGCCAGGATGGACGAGCTGGGTACAGAGCAGCATGCCGGCCCCGCCAGCCTTCACAGAGCCCTGTACCTGCTGTGGGCTTCACCTGCACCAGGTAGCCGCGGCTGCTCCCCTCCGACCCTGCCCATGTCATCTGCAGCCGGTCCTCGGGCAGCACGGCCAGCCGCAGGGGGCCGCTCGCTGGGGAGACATGACAGGGGGCTCAGCATTGACACCTGGACAGCACCCACCCACTGGGGGACACTAGAGAACCTGAGGCCCTGTCTAGGGCTGAAGGGGGACCGGACCTTCCGAGGGGTCCCAGGTGCCAGGACCACCTGGTAGGTCCAGTGAGGAGACTGCTGCCACCCAGGGAGGCCTGCCTGGCTCTGTGAGGGGCGTCCCCCGCCCTACCGACTGCGGCCCAGCACCTAGCATCAGTAGGAATAGCCCTACTAGTGACCACAGCATGGAGCCCCAGGCCTGGAGCTGCCTCATTTTCTCAGCAAAGTCCACACAGCCCTGTTGGAGTGCCTGGCCGTGCTGGGAGGAGGAGGGGCAGTGGAGGACTGAGGCCTGGGACACGGCCTGGCCTCCTGGGGAAGCTTCTGGGAGCTCTGTGGCGGGGGTGGCTATTTTTGGAAAAGGGGAACAGAGATGGGTTTCTTCTGGCTGCCCCAGTGAGGGCTGGGGCATGGGAGGAGGGCAGGGTTCGGGGGGCACCCGGGACAGACACAATGACCAATGGTTCAGAGGGGGAAGCAGCTGGACCGGGCCTCCGGATGTGCCCGGCTGCTCTCAGGAACACCAGGCTGAAAGGCAGGAATGTCTGATGGGGGAGCTATGAAAAGCCATTTGTGAGAGGAACCCCCTACAAAGTCCTGTTCATGAAGAGTGCTCTGTCTCACGGTGCCTCTGACATGTTGGAGGAGATATCCCCTGCTGCCTTGGGGCTCTGCATGTCAGGGGGCCTTGGTGGGGCACGGGACAGACAGTGGGGGGCCTGCTGATGGGAAGGCCCCCAGGAGTGTCCCCTCACCGGGGCCATCCTTGGGGAAGGCAGCCTGGACCTGCAGGCCCCCACCTACCCCGCCCTCTTAGGGACCAGGAGACCCACGTCTGCCCAGAGTCCGCAGGCACCCTGCTGAATCCGGAACTCAAGGTGTCCATAGGCTCACCAGTGACTTGGGCACCCCCCACACCCATGGTGTGATCCTGTTGGAGCCACGGGGACCTAGGGATGTGCCCCAGTGACAGAGGCCTGTCTACATATCAAATGGGCACTGAGGAAGCGTGGCCAGCAGACCCATGCCTCCCTCCTCACGAGGTGTGACTGCGTGGTGCGCCCCTTCCACCATGCAGGCGTTTTCAACAGAGACCGTGACTCAGACAAAGCGAGACTCTGGAAGTCGCCCAGGAGGGGCAGCTTCCCACGGTGAGGGGACGCGGTCTCCTGCCTGCACAGGACTCACTGGGAGCCACCCAGGCAGGGGGCCAAGCAGGGGCACTGGCACCCACAGACTGGCCTTCCCAGAACGAGTCCAAGCCAGACCTCTCCATGGGGAGCTCAGCAAGGACATCCGCTATGTTCTGCAGCTGCATCCCTTTTGGGGTATTCTGAAGACATGGTGAGGAGTGTCCCTCCCGAAGGCAAGCACCATCAATACCCAATACAAAGTGGTCAGATTGAGCCCCACGGCGCTGAGAGGAGGGCTGGGCAGCCCTGCGTTCTTCCTGTGCCTCACCCTGAGCAGGGAAAGGGTCAGAAGCAAGAGCAGACAGGAGAGAACTGTGCTTTCCTTGGGATGCCAGGCAGAAAAGGGGCTTTCCGTCCTTACTCTAGATTTGTGCTGCTTGGAAATCTTACCTTGAAGAGGTGTGCTGAAATAGCTCAGAGCATGACCGTAAGACAGAATTCAATGCCAAGTGTGTTAACAGCTGTCAGAAAGCACACAACAGCCTCCCCACAGGGGACTGACAGCAAGGCTGAAGGTCTAGCAAAAGCTGCAGGTGGCACTTGGAGCAGAGGACACAGGGGACCTCTGGTGTCCTGTCTTTCCCCCTCGAGCCCCAGTTCAAGTCAGAACAGCTCCAAGGGGTCAGGAGCAAGAGGTAGAGGCCCCTCCTGAGTGGGGCCTGTGTCCCGGGCACTAACCGGTGCCATATTCCCAGGAAGTGCCCCCCATGTCCTTACCTTGTCCCTGGCCGAGTCCCAGGGCAACACCCAGCCCCAGCCAGAGGCAAAGCCCAAGGTGTGGGCACACAAGGGCACTCATGGTGTACAATCTGTGGGAAGAAAGGCCGTTTGGCCATCTTCTGTCTGTCCATCCATCGTCCGTCTGTTCATCTATCCATCCAACCACTCCTGAGCTGCTGCACCCCCACTGGGCACCCTACCTGCAGTGATCTGGGGACTACTACACCCCACATTTGCCTATGTCCTACACGGCCTGGGCAGGTATTTCCCTGGGTGAAAGCTCAGTTGTCCTTCCCCTGCCCACCCTGGAGGCATCTGGCTGTCACACCTCTGGTCTGGCATCCCACCCTCAGGACATTGTCACAGGCCAGCACATGGCCCTGACTGCTGGCCCAGTCACTCTCTCATCATTAGGACAGACTGGGATGGTTGCTGCCAGGGCCAAGGGGTCTGGGGAGGGAACAGAGCTGCATAGGGGCAAACCCTGTCTGTAGGCCAAGGGGCGTCAGAGCTGGGACCCCAGTCTGAGCACAAACACTTGCGGGTCATGCAGCAAGCCCTCTGCCAGCCCCAGGAGGGTGTATCCTGGTTGAGGACTGGCCCTAGTCAGCCTCTTAGCAGGGGTCAATCTTCCACCCTCAAGCTGCACAGAGCCTGGGGTGCTGTATATGTGGATAGCGTGGAAGGAATACACAGCACAG
The DNA here is from genome assembly GCA_004023965.1 of Spilogale gracilis. Lineage (NCBI taxonomy): Eukaryota > Metazoa > Chordata > Mammalia > Carnivora > Mephitidae > Spilogale > Spilogale gracilis. The sequence continues at coordinate 46,634 of PITA01006209.1, forward strand.
AAGCTCAGGACCCCAGCCACTCCCAGGGAGGAGGGGGCCAGCCCTGTGGTGCAGAGCTGCTGAGCTGTGGGCATCCTCGGGGCTGCAGAGGACTGTAGGGCAGTTCATGGGCTCTGGACCCCCCGGGTCCCCGGAGTCCCCTCCTGAGCTACATTCTGAAGCCAGACCCCTCCTCTCCCCAGAAACCTGGCTCATTGGGACCCCTCCCAGGGGCACAGAGGTCAAGGCTATGAACCAGAGCCCTCTGCAGTCCGCCCTTCCTGCCCTGGGCCCCTTTGAAAAGGCAAGATCATCCTCCAATCACAGACCTGGGCAGACTCCTGGTGGTCTTCCTCACCACCCAGCCCCCAGGACCACAGGCGAGTCACTAACCTTCTCCTGGACGAGGGTGGAGTCCCTGGGTCCCCATGCACTCACACCCACTCTGGTTCTGCTGCAGCTACAAGAGGCCAGGGCTTATGAAGCTCCCTGTCCCTGCAACGTCACTGTCTCAGCCCACTCCCTGGCCCACCCCTGGCCTCCTCCCCTGCCCAGGCTCTCCTCTCTTCCCAGCTACAGCCCGAGAGTAGGGGTGAGGGACCCCATCTCCACAGGGATCGCAGAGCACCAGACACTCCACACAGTCAGCCCCAAAGCAGGGATCGCAAGGCAGGCACCTCAAGGACCAAGGCCACCACGTGTGGGCAGATGACTGGCCGTGTGTCTCTGGTGGCTGGGGGTGGGGGGACACATCACTTCCTCCCAACTCCTCCAGCCTTGGTCCAGTGCCCAGGCCCACATTGGCCCCTGCCAGGAAGCCTCCCCCACACTACTGGCTTCTCCATGACCCTCCCGTGTCTGTAGGGCCAGGCAAGTGTGGCCCCTCCTAGCCACCAGGACAGCTCCAGACCCAGACCCCAGGCCTGCTGCTTGGGCAGGGACACTGACCAGAGCAGAGCCTTTTCCAGGCCCAGCCCTGGACCCACCTGACCCGGGACCACCCACCCCAGGCAGCTGACAGGTCAAGGAAGCTGACTTCCAGGAGCCCTGCAGGGTGGGTGGCCCGTGCTGGCCCCAGCTTCCGGAGACAGGCACTCTGGGGGGTGGGCGCAGCACTGGGATCTTGGGCTGGAGGAAGGCCATAGTCGGAGCCATGGCACAGGCTGGAGGCTGGCTGCCTTTGGGGGTGCAAAGGTCGGGGGCTGGATGCTGCTGGGGGGGCCCTTACCCGACTCCCATCGGGGCTCAGCCCCCTGCCTACACTCTAGGCCACAGGGAGGACACTGCCTTGCCCTTGCTGGTCACCAGCCCCAGACCTGGGAACACCGCTGAGGGTGAGGGTGCATGGCCTACAGGCCTGGGCCAGGAAACCAAGGTGGCTTGGCTCCAGATGCTGGGGTGCCACTCTGGTTCCCCTGCCCCCCACCCCCATCCTGGCAGCTCTGAGTCCAGCTTCCCTCCTGGGCAGACAGGGCTCCTGCGGCCAGGGAGGGCCTCAGGCCGTAGGCCAACTAGAGCTCTGGGCCTTGCCAGAGCCCGGGAGCCACGTGAGCCACGTGAGCCTGAGGACCCACGGCTGGACACCAGGCCCCCAGTGCTCACAGATGCAGCACCGGCTGCTGGGCACCTGCCCATTCCTGGGATGTATGCCGAGCCAAGTCCCACATGCCCGACTGCAAACCAGCAGCCACTGAGTCAGGCTTGTGGGTACCCAGGACACATACGCACTCACACACACACACCACTGAGGGGCCACCCGCCACACACGTAAGCCCGTCAACTCCTCAGCACCCTTGGCTGGACCCTGTCCACTCCTCCCCTGTATGCCCATCCTGGGGTCCTGCCGAGCCCCTGAAACCCCAGAGACCAGTTAGCGTCAGGGCTGCCCCAGGTCACTGAGAATGGGCAGGGCAGCACCCCATGCTGGCTGGCCCACCATTCCTGTCATGGGTCCTCACTTCAGGCAGATTGGGACCCCAAATCCACCCTGCGCACAGGGCCTACTCTCCTAGTCCCTAGCTGTGGGGAGGGGTGCAGGAGCTGAGCCTGCCCTGACCATATCTATTGGGTCAGACCCAGCAGGACCGGTGGGATGCGGGGGACAGTACACAACAAACTGTGCGGAGGGAAGCGCCCCGGGAAGGCCCCAGAGCTGGGTGGGAGGTCCCAGGACTGGCGCTTATAGGCATGGAGGCCCGCCGGATAACTGCACTGGGTGGCAGAGGTGGACCTGTGTTAGGAGCACACCCAAGAAGTACAGGAGTCATGGGGCGGTCCAGAGAGAGAAGGAAGCTAAGCAGGACTGGCCTTCTTGTACACCTGCCCATCGGTCCCAGCATCTTTGGCAAGGGGTCTGCAGCAACCAGGAGGCCTCACCTGGTGAAGGTCACACCAGTCCCTGGTCGGTCTGGCGTCCTGGAGCCACAGTCTGGGTGAAACTGCATGCAGAAGGCCAGAGAGGCTGACGGCGGTCTCAGGGCCACTGGCCCAGTTTCCCTGCCAAGCTGGTCTGAAAGGCAGCTGGCTAGCCAGCACAGGGAGGTGAGGACTGCTGGGATTCAGCCAGGAACTGACTCTGGGACCATCTTGTGCAGGACCTGCCGCCTCTGGACCATGCTCCACCCAGACCTGCCTTCCCAGACCAGATGACCCATGGGGGACCACCCAGGAAGAGAGCTTCTGTTCTGGAAAGTGCATGCGGCATCTCCTAGTTCTGGCCGCTTCCCCACCAGGGAGCTTGAGGAGCGTGCAAGCTGTGATGGAGGGCACAGGGCTTCCAAGCACTCTGCCCAGAGCAGAGTGGGCCCTGGGTCCCAGGCAGACCCACGGGAGAGCTCCCTGCCCTCCTCCCACCTGCAACTACGCTGTAAGTGGCCTTTGGGTCCTCACCCACACCACTGTGTGGTGCTCCGTGCTGGTAACCCCGCACAGCAGAGGGCCAGGGAGATGCTCAAGCCCCAGCGACCCGTGCTGGGCCCCACCTTGGACCACACCTGCACAAGAACACCTCTCTGTCCACAAGGGGTCTCAGACAGCCATGTCCCAGCACCCCAGGGAGGGTCTGGGGAGCACAGTGCCCCCCGCCAGCACATGTCTAAACACCCAACACCGTCCTAATTACTGCACTTGGCACTGAAGGGGGCTCCCAGACTGAAGGACAACTCACTCCCAATGTACCATGGTCTCCGGGATGAGAAATTACAAGGAAAGAATGCCCCTGGGACCCTGCTGAAGCCGCTAGATCCGCCTGCACATCCAGATTTCCTATCACACCGGGTGAGGGCCCCACCCCGACAGGGCATGGATGCCTGGTGTCACCCTGGGACCCTTGGCCCCGGGGCTGGCAGACTGATGTTGGGTTTGGCTCTCCGTCTGCCCTGGGGGCTTCCCCTCATGCTGGGCCCTGTCACCTTGGGGCCAGCAGGCTGCTGGCTCAGTGACCAAGACCTTCTCGCAGCAAACACATAGACACTCCATGCTGGGTGTCCCTGTCCCTCCAAGGATGCCCTCCTTCAGAGCGAGCTGCGGGCTAGTGGGCTGTCCCAAGGTGGCCCCAGGTGCCTGCCAGCTCAGACTGGCCACAGACCAACACTGGCTGCCGCTGGCACCCATACCAGGAGGGCCTGTCCTGGGATACAAATGGCTGGCGGCAGCTAGAGCCCGTGGCGGGCATGTCCAGCCCAGATCATCCAGGGGGACCCACGCACATGCAGTGCCTGCTCGAAGGCCAGCGGACTGCAATGTAAGGACCAGAGGAAGGGGCGTGGCCGCACAGGACCCACCATAGCCACGGCTCACAAGCAGGCCTGTTAGACTGGCCAGAGATAGCTGCTGCGTCAGTACCGGACTGTGACTGTGACCAAGGACGGTGGCAGCACATGAGGGACAGGTGGGCTCTGGGTGCACGAGGAGATCCATAGGTCATGAGCTGAGCCTCAGGAGCATGGCATGGTGCTGGCAGGGACGTGGGGCCGGCAACCCAGCCTGACAGAAACACTGCCCGCTCCAGACTGCTGGAAAGGCCCAGGCGCCACGCGGCTCCTTGATGAACCCTGGGGAGCCCTCTGCTGCCACGGACCCTGACCTGGGCTCAGAAGGCTGGCCTTCTTTGCTGGCCTGCCTTCCCCTCCCTACATTCCACTTCCATGTCGTCACTCCTCAGCCATCTGGGTTATCCTGGGGCAGCCGCCTCAGCTCAGACAGGCACGGTGGAGCATGAGTGTGGACAAAGGGCCCGGGTGTTGGGGGCCAGCCCAGAGGTCTTGGGGCCGTGTGCGGCCAGGTGCAGAGTCCTGGAAAGGTGACGCAGGACAGCAGCACAGGCAGTGATGCAGAGACAGGAAGGACCCCGGGCACAACCCTCATGCAGAAAGGCTGGCCTGGAACACGGCTGGGCCCAATGCATCCCAGCTCGCACGCCTCATACATGACACCGCATGGGCTGCCCTGCGGCCACTCGGGAGGATTTATTAGAGCGTTACGGGAACGATGGTATAGTTCCCCCCCTCCCCCCCCGCAGGAGCAGACTGCCCCCTGCGTCACCCAGCAAGGTCTCTGTGGGCTGCCTGAGACCCACTCAAGAGCCGGGACACAGACAGCGAGGAAGCACATGGCCTCCCCCGTACTGTGGCCTTGCAGGGCCAGCAGCACCTCCCCTGGCTCCCACCCGAGGTGCTATCTTCATGCCACGGCTGGTTTCTGGGGTCAGATGGGAGGCAGTGTGGGGCAGAGTGCAGACACAGGGGCTGGGGCACAGCGGGCCTACCAGTCCTGGTTGTCCCAGCCCTCATCCACCGACACAGCAGGCGGCATGGCCTTCTTTGCGGTCTTGGCTCTGCCCTCCCCGCCGCCCCCCCAGGCCTCCCCGAGGTCGCTGTGGTCGCTGTTCTTATTGTTGGACGCGGAGCCTGAGCCCCATACATCCCAGCTGTCCGAGCTCCTCTTCTCGGCGGAGGCGTCTGCACACGTCCAGCTGTCGCTGCTTGGGGACCTGTGACCCTTGGTGGGGTCGGCATTCCCGAAGGTCTCCCAGAAGCTCTGGTCCATGGCGCGGTTCTGGGGGTGGTCCCCACCGCTGTTCTGGTAGCTCTGGCCCTCCAGGGGTCTTGGGAAGACAAAGGGAGACTGAAGAACAGCCCGAGCCCCCAGGCCATCCCTCAGCGTTCTCCCCCAGACCCCGATGCCCACGGGGCTGGGGAGATGCTCTCTGCTCGGCCTCCACGCCGCTCCACCTCAGAGCCAAGGGTATAGAACCCGCCAGAAGCACCAGGGCCTCCTGCTGTGATCCCGTCCCCAAGTGGGATGCCGACTGCCTCCTAGAGACCTTGTGAGGAGGAACCCAGGGAACTGGCATACCTGTCCAACGGGTCCTCTGCTCTCCCAGAAAAAAATGTGGTGACGTCCCGCCAGCCCTTACTGCCAACCCCCTGGACCTGGAAGGGGACAGGAGGCAGCAGCTCAGGGTGGGTCGTCATACACGGCACACAAACGGTGTCCCACTCAAAGTCCCAGCAAAGCTTAGAGACACAAACAGCACGGCCGGACCCAGGCACACGGCCTTCACACCCTTCTCCCTCCCTGTGTGCGCACAGCAGCGGCAGTGAGAGGCCCCCGTGCTCAAGTGCTGGAGGAAACAGCCTGTGCATGCAGCCCCTGCAGGCGTCCCCATGCAGAGAGGGGCGGGCTGGGAAGCAGGGGCCCACGCACAACCAAACCCGCCAGGAGGAGACAGCGGCCATCCCCCAGCACATTAGGAAGGTTGCACTCACCGGGAAGAACAGCGGCAGCAGAACGAGGGCAGAAGAAAAGGAAGCGATAGTTAGCAAACGTGACATACCCCCACCCCCCTGCGAAGCTGTTTCCACATTCCTCTGGCACCGACACCAGAGCATCTCGCCGAGCCTCCTGACCGCTCAGTGGACACCGTGGTGGCATAAGCGCATAGGGACACAGAGCCCGGGAACTTCCTGCTCTGGGCTTGGACGCCCTGGAATGTGGAGACTGGCTTCCAGCCACACCCAAGCGCCAGGCGGGGCCTGCCCTACCTTGGATGCCAACTGAGAGACCCCACTGGACACATCATCAAAAATCTTTCCCTCCTTCACCTGCGTGGGTTGAACAGTGCCGTGAGCTGAGCGGCAGGAAGCCTGCAGTGGCCCATCCCTGGAGAGAGCCGTGGCCACAGGTGCGTGCGACCCCTCTCCCCACAAGTGAAGAGGAGGTGAGAGCTGCTGACTCCAGCCCAGGGGCCACTGTGTCAGCCAGCACCCCCTGCGGACACTGCCCATGGAGGGGGGTGGGGCTCCCTGGCTCACTTAGCCGCCTCCACGCTGCCCACACCCAGCCCCATCTGATAGCAGAGCCAGGGCGGGGACCCACGGGACACGAAGTCAGAGCTGCTGCACAAAACCCCCAGCACCAGCTGCTCCCTGGAACAAGGGGCTGCTGGGGTGGGGACGGAGGGGAGGGACACTCGGCGTCGTTCTGCGTTACCTTCTCCTGGGCAGGTTTGAGGACACTCTCGTTCAGACTGTGGCCCAGCTCTGAAGCCTGGTGAGGACAGGGAAGTCAGGTGAGCCCGGGCTGCGTGTCCCCCAGGATTCTGGTCAGCACAGTGGCCGTGAGCTAGGCCAACCGAGGGAAGGCAGGAGACGGTGAGCGGCCCACCGGCACTCAGGACTGCCCCTGCTCTCAGGGCAGCGGCAGCCCCCAAGCCCCACAAGCTGTGCAGAAGTGGCCCCAGGCACCATGGCTGTGAGGGCGGCCAGACCACTGCCCCAGGCCTACTGGCTCTAGAAGAAGGAGGCCCAGACAGGAAGCAAATACAGCGGCCACCCACAGGTCTTCCCATCAGTGCCCACGCAACCCATCCCAGGAGGACAACCCGGTCACATGCTACTTCTTAGCTGGGCTGCAAGCAGGTGTGCCTCAGTCCCTGGAGGGGGGGTAAGCCCACCTGCCCTCCAGCAGGCACCTGACTTGGAAGGAAGAGGACAGGGCCAGAGGACGAGCCAAGGGGTGGGGCAGCGGCAAGATAACAGGGCAGCTGAGAAGGGGAGCGCCAAGCAGCAGCGGCCTGGACGAACCAGGGAAGCCACACACCTGTCCACACTTCACCACGGGGCTAAGCCTCCTTCCTACTTCCGCTTACTTAGCTCGAGGTGATTAAGCCATGAAATGAAAATCCTACCAAGTAACCCCGGGTACCCCAGCAGGAGCCATGCCCCGCCCCCCCGGTTCCGGACCTCAGGCTTTACGCCGAGGTTGAACAGCATGCATGGGCCAGATGGAAGCCCAGCAGGCTGGCGAGGAGCTCCGAGGGTGAACGCACATAAGCGAGGACACATACAGGCCACGGCCCAGGGAAGCTCAGGGCAAAGCACGTGGTCAGCACAGAGATGGGGAAGGGCATGCATGAGAACATACTTGGGACCTTACCAGCTCGGGCTGCTGCTTGGAGCCCCAAAACTTTACCCAGATAGCAAGGGAGCGGGTTGGGGTGGAGGGGGGAAAGAGTGAGAAAGTGAGAGAGGGAGTGAGCAAGCACAGACAGTAGGAGCACCATTAGGCAACAACCAGGAAGCACCTCCAGACAGGTTCATTAGCCTCATGTTCTTGTGGCATCACTGCCCAAAAAGGACCTCGAGTGCCCACTTCCTGCCACAAAACCTCACTGCTTTCCATGCCCAACGTACAACTTCCAGAACTATACACACGAGCGAGTCAGGAGCCCAAGATAGGGACAGGACAGGCTCGAACACCAGCTGCCAGCCCCACCCCTGGAATAGCCTCCAGAACTGCTGCCTCCGGCCTGAGTCCCGACCCCCAACACTGAGCACAGGTGGTCCACAGCCCTGCCACCACCTGGGGACTGCCAGGGCAACCAACCAAGACTGGGGGGGGGTGAAGACAAACACCAATGCCCCAAACCACCACCCACAAGAGAAACTGGGAAAGGAGGGATAGCCTGTCCTCCCACTCCCACTACCTGCAACGACCTGCAGCCCGGCAACACCAGGTGCCCTTCCACCCACAGGCGTAGACAGCTGATTGCACACAAACCTTACCGCTGTCCAGGTGCCCACAGCCCTCCAGGCCCTTCCAAGCGCAGCTTCTGACCCGCCCTGCTAACCCACAGGCACCTGAAGTGATGCACACGGAAATGCCCCCCTCCCAAGCACAGGCCCCAGGGAGGGGAGACCAGGCAGTGTCCAGACACCAACAGGACAGGACTAGAAATTTTAACGGGCACAAAATGCAGAAACCTCCTTTGTTACCTTCTGACTTGCTTGAGATCCGAATTTGGTTGCCTGAAAAGAAACACAGGGGTTTCGGACTGCTGGTACTGACGCCGGACCCCAGCTGCACAGCCCCAGACCTCAACAATGCTTGGTCCTAGCCCAGTCTCCTGACCATCACCCACCTCATAGCAGCTCTAAGGGACCCAGAAAAGCTGCGCCCTAGGCTCCTCCCCTGCTGGAAGGGCAGCCACGTGGCACACAGGCCGGGGGGAGCAGGTCCAGGGGAGGGGGCGGCCACCCCAGCCACATCATCTGTGGGCTTTCCTGTGTCCCAGACCATGTTACCTGCTTGGCACCCAGCGTGGGCCCATCCCACAGCACCCCCTGACACCTTCAGAAACAAAGAAGAAAACCTGGCCACCGGTAGTCCTGCTGAAAGGTTCCTGACCTCCTGGCTGTGGCCCTCCAGGGACAAGGCCCAGAGAGAGCAAGCGGAGGCCACATGACAGAGTGGTGGTGCCACAGGGCCTGGTGCCTCTCAAGGCCAGGCTCCTCCGGGCCAGATGGAGAAGGACACAGGGGACCACGGCCCACGGGGAGCATGGAGAAGTGTGCATGGTGCCTTCGCTCCAGCCTGGAGCCAGCCCCACTGCTCCTGTTGGTGGTGGGGCCACAGGCACCCATGTGGCCCTCAGAACGTTCCTGCTTGCCTTGAGTCTGCCCTAGGTCCTCCCTTCTCCAGGTCACCTTCCTCACCAAGGCCACGCTGACCAGGAAACCTGCTAGACACCCCTAACAGTCTCCCCTCTGGGCTGACATCCACAGACATGCTACTGCCTGTCCCTTTCCAAGGTCACGCCCACTCCCCACCTGCTCCTAAATCCCCAACCCTCCCTCCTCTGGGTGGAGGAACAGGCAAAGGTGGGGAGAAAACTCCAAGTGCCTGACCCCTGCTCCTTGCGAGCAGCAGAAGCTGGAGGGCTGGCAGGACCACCCAGCCTGCCGGGCTCAAGGTATGCCACCCCCGAGCACAGCACACCTGTCCTCTAGAGCAGTAGGCCCTCTGCACACTGCTCATCTCTGACGCAGACGGACACCCACCACGGACATGGGGCCTGGCAGGGCCCTGAGATCTGCCAAAGCCTTGGGGACTTGGGGCCAATGGTGCCTGGCCTGGGCCTGGGAGGAAGCCCTGTAGCTGGGAACACTCTCTACCCCTTGTCAAAGTCCCTTCAAGGCCCCGGTCTGCTCCCAGACCCCAGAGCAGCACAGCCCGTGTGGGCTCTGCGGGCAGGTCGCAGGGTGAGGCTACTCACACCCTCCTTCGCGGCTGATGCAAACTTGCTGGCTCCCGTGGTGAAACTGCTCCAGCCCTGGGAAGAAGCAACAGAGAGGCCATGTCGAGCTTCCATGGGCGACCGTCCAGGCAGGCTCTGCCATGCCATCCGCCGCTCAGTGAGGGGCTGACAGATTCTGCACCCAAGCTCTGCAGGAAGACCACATCCGGGGTCCCTTCCCACAGCACAACCCCACTTCCCATGGAGAATGGGCTCTCCTGCCATGGGCACACCCGGATGCCACGGCAGCCAGGACAGCTCCACCTGACCGTCTGGACGGCCACCACACGCACGTCCTCATTCTTCCCTTTGCCCTTGGACCCCCATGTCCCCAAGAAGGAGTCAGGGCCTGGCGGCTAGCCTGCAGGCAGACTGGTTCTGAGTTTAGGGTCTTCCCCTAAGACCCCGAAGCGGAATGAAACTAGAGACATACATGCCTCACTCAAAGCCCAACTTCCCAACAGAGCCGCCCGTGGCCCCCCCCCCCCCCCCCAGGAAGCAGAGGAACCCTCAGGCTCAGGAGACAACCATGTTTATCTTCTTCAGTGAATTAAAGCCCCAAAGGGTGGAGACACAACCACAAACTGATTATACCCCCAGGCAGCAGGCTTGGGCTGTAGGCGTGCCCATTCTCCCTGGAGAAGGGACCTGGCTGCACAGGGCCCCAATAGGCCTTCCTGTACCGCCACTGCTCGCGGCTCTGGACTCACGGCCATAACTTTAGTGCCAGAAGTCCTGGCACTTTGGGAACACGTGTGCACGGATCAGAAGGGGACAGCAGATGGTAGCACTGAGCAGACCTCCCTCTGCGCCCGGGACGCGGGACCCTAAGCAAACAGCAGAAACCCGGCCACCACTGGCTGCTTGCCGCGTTTTCACCCCTCCTGTCTGTTCCTTCTGAACTCATGTCCCCCCAGTGCACCGAAGATCCTCTCCTGTCAGCATGGAGGACGTCTTCTTGCCTCTTGACAGGTGCGACAAGCAGAGAACAGACTGCCGCCACACGCCCCAGCCCCCAGGGTGGCAGGTACCAGCCAAGACAGTGCGCAACGAGCAAGCCTGGTTCGACCCGCAGCGGCTGAGGGAGGTTGGGGACAAGAGCGCAGGGCCGGGAGTGCCAAACACAGATGGTGCCACAGCCTGCGTGGAAAACTTTGAGAGCCCATCGGCGCGGGGTCTGTGGGCAGAGCACTGGGGTTGGCTGTACCTAGCGCTTTTGGACAGGAGGGCGGGGGAGGTCCTGCATGTGACGTGGTGCTTCAAGGAAATGCACCTGATTAACTGGCAACATAGACTCTATAACAAAATAAACAAGCAACTACACACACATAGGAACTAAAATGAGTAAGTCGGGTCGTAGAGACACTTCACTGAAGGTCAGGGGAGGCGTCTCACAGGCGGCCAGCGGGCCCGTGGGCCTGTGGGGCAGGGCCCGGTCCTCACCGAGCACAGGGATGACACGGCGCTGCTGAGGAAGTCCTCTTCCCTCTTCGGGGGCGGCACTGTGTTCCCAAACCCCACATAGCGGTTCTCCTGGGTCCTGACCGGGAGATAAAAAGCAACACGCTCCAGAAAGCCTCAAGGCGAAAGGCACCCAGACCCCGAGCACAGGTGAAAGGCCGCGGGGAGGACACATGTCCACAGCAAGGCAGGCACGCGGCTCAGGCTCTCCTCTGCACACTAGAGCAGACCTTCCTGCTCCATTTAGCCAGGGAACCCGGCAAGACCCAAAACCAACAACCAGTTATTATAAGAAACATCAAAATGACTTAATCTGACAGTTCCAGGAACAAAACTTGCTTACAAGTCAGGCTGGTTCCAAGAAGAAAAACTATTTTTTCTTCCTTCTAAATATTAGGTTTGTTCTGCACTCAAAACCACCCCGCAAGCCCGGGCCAGCCCATGGACCACCACCACCAGTGTCCGTGTGATGCGTGTGGCCTGTGCACACCCCCTCACAAAAGCAGGAGCCCCAGCCCTGAGGGACCGAGCCCCCTGCTGCCCATGGCCTCACCCCTGATAGGAGCCCAGGTCATCATTAAGCCAGTCTTCAAATGCCTTGTCTGAGGAGGAGGTCGAGTTCTGTGGGTGGCCAGGGGCTCTAAAAGGAGAGTTGGAGGTCAGGTAGGCCAACAGAGGACAGGTAGGTGCCTGAGGGAACCGTGCGGGCCTCTATGCGGTCACATCTGCCTGGTCACACCTAGGCTCCTCCAGGAATAGAGCACCTAAGGCCAACTGGCCTCCAGGTCTAGAGAGAGGCGGCTCAGGCTGGCAAGGAGTGGGCCCACTCTGGCCCCGACAGCAGCTGCATTTCCGTCAGGCTGGCAGGGAAGCAGTGGAGACGCTGCAGAGATGGACTCTGAAGCAGGTCCAGGGACCTTCCACATAAAATGCATGGTGCGGGGGTGGGGTTCCCTGGGCACCCATGTGCAAACAGGGAACCCTCTCTGGATTGGTCACTCCAGAACACCTGCCTCTGACACGCAAGAGGATGCAGGACCTCATGGAGATCAGCTTGCACTCTGGGGGGTGGGCAGTCATCTGCGAGGACCAAGGAGGTAACAACACTGAGCTAGGACCTTTCCTACAGAGACACACACGTGTCACAGGTACGTGTCTGGAAGGACTTGCGCTGATCGCACTCCTGAGAAACGGGGAGGCACCCCCTTCACATCAGACAGAGCTCACGGGCAGCACTTTCACGGGGAGCCTGTACCTCCTGGAGGCCCTACAGAGCTGTTTCTCCCACTCTTGGGAGCACCTCAGAATGCGAGCTGTCCCCGCAGCAGTGCGGGCATTCTGAGCTATGGTGCTCGGGGCCCAGAAGAGTCTGGGCTGGGTAAGAGGCCAGAGGAGCAGTTACCGGTAGGCAGTGGACGACAGTGTCTTGGGTTGGGGTGGGGTCCAGTTCTGGGCAGGCGAGGACTCCAGGGACCATTCTCTGCCTTCAGCCAGGGTGGCTACCTGCCAAGGGGACAGAGGCATCAGACGGCTGGGACTGCCTGGAGCCCTCAGCACCGTCACCCACTCTAGGGCAACCCGTCCGCCGTCCCTCCCAGGCTTAGCACCACGGGCTGGGGGCTCTCTGCCACATGTCAACACTGAGATGGGGTCTTGCTCTGAGCACAATGAAGAGTGGTGCTGGCGAATTCCTGGGCAGGGGTTCCAACCCCAAATGACGCACTGCCGTCCTGGGCAGTTTCAGCCCCCCTGGACAGAGGAGTTGGCCCACGACACTCTCCCCGAGCTGGAGGGCGGAAGGCCTGTTCTTCACCCCTACTAACAAAGTGCCACCTGCTTCCTCCCAGGGGGGGACAAGACGTCCCGTGTGTCCTGTCTGCGGACTCGCTGCGCACAGCCTTTGTGGGTGAGTCAGAGCCCACAGGAGAATGCCAGCTCCCAAAGCCACCAGCGTAGCCAACAGGCAGAGCCTCCGCACCGCCGCTCGGCCACTCCCCACCTTGTCCCTGAAGAGGGCTGCGGCCTTGCTGTTGTATTTGTCCTGCAGGGACCAACAGGGGTCATAATCCTCCTGAGACTCTAGGAACTCCCGGAATTTCGCATTCCCTCCAGCTTTCATCTTCTCCAGCTCCACGTCCTTCCACTTGTCCATGGTCACGGAGCGCACGAAGCTAGAGACCAGAGCACCACCCTACTGATGAGCACTGGGCGTCCAAGAGCCCCCACCCCAAACGGGTCATGAATCTGGCGCACGAACTGCCCATGACAGAAGCACCTAGCCGTGATGCCACCAAGGGTGTGCTGAACTGGTGAGGTGGCACATTTCACCTTGTCCCCTTGCCCTCCTCAGCCAGGAGGCCCTCGAGGCACAAGGGGCAGGGAACTGACCTGAGGTGCACTCCGAGCCCACGGTGCTTCCCCGAGCACTCCAGGCAGATCCAGATGCCGTAGGTCACACTCACCCACTGAGGGTTGAAGGCACCACACTCAAAACACACCTGCAGACAGGGTCACATGTGACTCACTTTGGCATTCAGGGCCCAGGGACCCCAAAGACCCGACAGGCAGCCCCAAGAGGAAGCAGAGGAGAGGCTGGCCCCAGACTGAGAGCAACAGGGAGGGCTCTGAGAGGGCTGAGTCACAGAGCACCAGAGTGCGTGCTTACGTTGTTTTCATCCTGCACTCGGACTTCTTTGAGAACTTTCCTCGTTCTGGGGCTGGCCATGGTGCTGCAAAGGAGAAACACAAAGTTTTAAACATTACCAGTAGGCTACCTCACAAGAAAACAAAGGAGTAAAAACCACGACAACACGGAGCTTCCGAGAATCCCACGACGTGGCCTGGAAGCTGTGGGGTACCGCCCCTGCTCACTGCAGGCAGCACCGGGGAACCACTCACACAGAAGGAATCTGCCCTCCATGAGCTAAGAAAAACCCAGAGCCGACTGAACGCTTCCAATCAAAGGCAATACAATTATTAAGAATAACATAACTACTGGCATCCACTCTGCATAAGTCTTGTGTCCCACCTGCACTGCCAAATTTATAAAACATCCCATCTCATGACAAAGCCTGTAGTAAGAAGCTGGTCTTTCTACAATATGCACACACTGGCCACTCAATCTGACTGCCCATCCAAAAGGCCAACACTTCAGACTAGGGTCAATTACCTTTAAAGACAGGGAACCCCAGTTCTCTGTGTGCCACTCCTTCCTTCTACTTGGGCGCCTGTGGCGTGGGGCTGAAGCGGTAGCCCTGACCAGCAGAGGCTGGCCTGTGGGAAGGTCTACAGGGACATCCTCCTCGGAGCTGTCACGGAGGCCAGAGGTGGCAGGCGGCACGGGGACACTGTCGGGGTGCCACAGCCCGTAACTCAGGCTGAAGGCAAACACTATTTCTGTCTTAACAGAACTCCTAGTTTTGGCAAAGCTCAAGGTCAACCAACAGCACACTAGATTCACAACCAGGAAAACCTATGCAGTGATTCAAGCTGGGAGAGGGGGGTGGGAGCCAACACCGTGCTGGACATAAAGACCCCACAGTCCTGCACATGCCAACACCACTTGGCCCTGGGCCTCAGGTGACCTCTGCCACCACCAACGTACAACTGCGCATGTGCTCCTCAGAAGCTCACCCTTCCCTCACTCGGGAATGGAGTCTGTGCGCCGCCTCATGGCAATGTACGCCCATTGCAGAAGGCACAGGGACCCTGTAAGTGGCAAAGAACTGGACACCTGCCGGCTGCTGGACATTTCATGCAGCCACCTTGTCCACTGATGGTGAAGCTGGAGCATTCGGCTGACGAGCAGCGTAAACATGGCAGGAGGATCCCTGTGTTGTATGTCACCTGCAATCTCAGTACACAGAAGTCTCAGGTGGAAACCCTGACTCTCTCTGCACAACCAGACTTTGTAAATCTGGAAGGCCAGGACTTTGTTCATCAGTGCCCACTTTGCGGCTAGCGGAAGGAAGTGACAAACATCGGTTTTTGGCTTTCTGTAACTGATAGACAAAACCCAGAGTTTGCTCGCACCTCCTCTGTGCTCCGCAGTCTTCTGTGCTATGCGTGACAGTCGACCCAAACCACTGGATCTCAACGGCAAAAACCTGAATACAACATCCTGGTCAGACTCAGTCAAGTGGGATGCACGTGGAAGGCATCAACAGGTAAACATACACTTGGAGAGACATCGGGCTGGATCTGAGTTCACACAGCCCTCTGCACACACTTGTCTCATGGCGGCCACTGGAGAGCCCCTTGTGAGCTGGCTTGCCAGGCGGACTCGCACCTCTGCCCTGTGCTCTTTCCAGAGAACTGTGCCTTCCCTCAGAGCTTCACATTCTGGTTGAAAGGGCACCGGCAAACAAGTCAGAACCCGGCTGAGCATGCTCTGAGTTTCTAATTGTGTAAAATAAAATTAGGCAGGCCAAGTGTTTGCAGAAAGTAGCAAAGTAAGGTGTAAAAAGGAAATTACCTGGATTTTAAAGGAACTCCCCTTGGGGACAGTTCTGGTTGTGAGCATCCTTCACTCTCTGAAATGCTAACTCTGACATGTGAATATGCATCTTAAATTTCAAAACCACAGATAACGGTTAATCTTGAAAAGTCATCCAAGAACTCTTTAAAGCTTGAAACCAAGATGGTAAAATGCAGCTTTCTGCGAGTGAACATTAGCTTCAGGAAAGGCTGAACCAAAAGAGAACAGTTTTTCTTAGTTCCCCAGGTAAGCCACTTGTTAATTGCTCAACACTTGGTCCCTACGTTGGGACTTTATCCGCATCTGAAATTAATTAAAAGGGATGACGGAAGGGCACGGCTGGGTCTCCATGGCTGTCACAGTGAGGAGGACAGACGGAAACCACCAGGGGCACCCAGAGCACCTGCGCGAGAGCACAGCCCCTTCTCCGGGGACACACAGCATCTGCTGTGAACCTGGGCCGAGCGGGGTCCTGGAAAGCAAGCCCGGAAGCCCAGCACCCCCGGGCCATCACCGCGGGGCGCAATGTCACCGCTGGGGCGCGGCAGGAGGGTTAGGCCCGCCTCGCACCAGCACCATCACCTCCCGTCGTCGGTGGTCTGCGGGGGAGCCTTGACCAGCGCACCGAAAAGGACCGTCCGAGCCCCGCCCTCTCCGAGGGGGTCGTCCACGGCACCGGGCGGGGCCGAGGCTGCGGCTCCTGACTACACCGGCCTCCCCCGCGCCCGCCTGACAGACGCCTCGCTTCCAGGGCGGAAGCCCCTCAGTATGCAGCCCCGGGCTGTCGGTGTGGACGCTGCGCCCCTTCCTCGGGAGGCAGGAGTGGCGGGGTGCGCGGGGCCGCGGCTGCCTGAGGGTTCCAGGAACCGAGGTGGGGGCGGCTTCAGAGGAGAGAAGGGCGGCGGGCCGGGGAGCTGGGGGCCCGGGGGGCCCGGGGGGCCGGGCGGGGGCGTCCGCCCAAGCCGCCGGGGGCCTCTGGCCGCGCGCTTACCGGGCGGGGTCCGGGCTCGATCCCGCGCGCCGGGGTCCTCCGGGGTCCGCCGGGGTCGGCCGGGGTCAGCGGGGCTCAGGCGCGCCGCAAGCCGCCGCGGGAACGCGCGCCGGCCGCCCGCCCCGCTGCCACCAGCTTCCGGCTACGTAGCTCCTCGCGGAGCATCACGGGAAGCCGGGGGGGGCGGATGGGCGAGACTTCCGCCTTCGCGGGGTGGGCGGGCCGGAGCGCGGTCCCGCCCCTGTTGCCTTGGGGACGCGGCGGGCGGTGGTGGTGGTGGGGACCCGCGGGGCGGGCGGTGAGGGGGGGGGGGACCCGCGCGGCGGGTGCGTTCCGCGGGGCGGGGCTGTCTTGGGGCACCCGCGGGCGGCCGGTCCGCGGCGGCGGGCACGGAAGACGCTCCCGGCTTCCATGGGGACGACTCCCGGCCGGCTTTATCACCCGGGGCTGATTAGGAAGGCGCCGCGGAGGCAGGGCTCCCAGGGCGGGGAGCTCGCTGAGTCTGGCCTGCGGTGGAAGGGACCCAGCAGGGGAGGGATAACTAAGCCTCCACCCCAGCCCACCCGTGATCACGGGCCGAGCCCCGCTGCAGCCGCAGTACCCCCCCGAGCCCTCCCGCAGAGCTGGGGAGTCGCAGAGTTGAGCCC
>PITA01006209.1:63865-76917 GCA_004023965.1 Spilogale gracilis
ATCCAGCCAACCAGTGTTCCGACTTCATCCTCACATCCTAGCTGTGTCTGTTCTAGACATTTGTATCAATAAATGCAATATATACCCTTTTTCCAGTGGTCTCTTTCATTTCACAGAATGTTTTGGAGGCCCACCCACGTTGTTGTGTGGGTCTACTCCAGGCACTTCATATAAATGGAGTCCTACAGTATATGACCTACTGAGTCTTTCACTCGGCATCACTCGGCATTAAATTCATCCCTGTTGTAGGTGTCAGCACGTAAGGCCTTGTAATTGCTGAACGTTATTCTACTAAATGAAGTGCCCACTTCCTTAGACCCTGGAGTCATTTTTAAGTTTTGGATATTATGAATGAAGCTGCCTTGAAATTCATGTACAAGTCTTTTTGCTAGCATACTTTTTATTTCTCTTGTTTCATCACCTAGAAGTAAAATTGTTGTGTGGTGGGTAGGTAGGCGTACTTTGAACTTTATACAAAATTGCCAGTCTTCCAAAATGGTTGTCTCATTTTCTACTTCTACCTGCAATTAGAGTTCCAGTTTCTCCACATCTTTGTCGACACTTGGGATTGTTCGTGCTTTCACGGCAGCCATCACAGTGGGCACAGGTGGGGTCTCTCTGCTTTTCCCTCCGTCATTGGCCAAAAGCTGCCCTGGGTGCTTATCTGAACTTCCCAGCACTCCCAGCCTGCCTTGTGCCTGGCTGAGCATGACCACACTTTTGCGGCCAGAGGAAACCTTCAGGAAGGAGCCACTCACGTTCAGGGAAGTAACGGACAGCACTAGAGTCTGTCTACATGGTGGCAATGTGAGGCTAGATTTCAGCACCAGAGCCTGCGGTCGGAACTGTAGGCTCCCCAAGTTCACACAGAGAGAGTTGTATGCTGGATTTACAATGGGCTTCTTTAGGAGGTGCACTGTGAGAGGTAGAGGATGTTGAAAAGGAGGAGAGGAGAAGGGAAGGCCCTCCTGGGAGGCAGAACTGGACCCAATGTTTGGTACCCATTGGACCAAGCAACCAGTGAAGGCTGAACGTTCAGTTTCCTGATTACAAAGCAAAAAAGTCAACAACAAACTGTCGATAAACTGTGCCCCCACTGGGAGCTCTGGAACTATGTTCATCGCCAAAACAAAGTACATCCTTGGAGCCGAGATCAGAGGAGTGGCCTTCCAAGGATAGGGCTAACCTACTGCCTCACAGCATCTGGAGCTTTTGTCTTTTTCTGCAGTCTGAAGGCTCTTGCAGTGCCCAAACAACAGGAGAAAATGCTTGCTGATGACAGCAGAGTCTGGGCAGTGGAGCGGTGAAGAGTGCGGAACATGGAGCTACAAACTGAAAACGTTCTCTTACTCCATCTAAACTATTTAGATCATTTGTTTTTCCTTTGGAACTGCTGGCAATCCATTAATTTTCAGTTACAGTAATATGATCTTGTTTGCAGTAATATGATCTTGTTCCTCCCCCTGGGCTGGGAAGTTCTGGATGGGAATCGAACTGAAGGGAACTCTTGGGGCAGTGAAATAAAAGCCACACGAGGCTGCAGGGCCCCAGGCTGGCCACATAAGGTGGGCCGAAGAGAAGTTACTGGAAGCCAGGCAGAGTGCAAGTCACCTGTGAAGCCACTGTGGGAGCTGTGTCAAAAATCGCTGCTTTGCCCTGGGTTCAGTTTCCCTACTGGTGAAAAGAAGTGTGCAATTCCCTTTCAGGCCAGGAGCCCACACTTGCTGAACACATTCCAGAAGTCAGGCCCTGGGCTTGATCAGGGAGATCTTGTTAAGCCTCATAACCCCCCACGCATGCTCTGATATGAACCCATTGTTCAAATGAGAACACTGAGGTTGGGGGGCATCTGAGTGGCTCAGTTAAGTGACTGCCTTCACCTCAGGTCATGATCTGGGGGTCCTGGGATGGAGTTTGGCTTCGGGCTCCCTGCTCTATGGGGAGTCTGCTTCTCTCTGTGACCCTCCCCCTTCTTGTACTCTTTCTCTCAAATAAATAAAATCTTAAAAAAGGAAGAAACAAAACAAACAAACTGAGGTGCAGAACCAAGAAGCCATTTGCCCAGGGTCCAAAAGGTGGTTTAATGGAGCCAAGGTGTGCATGCAGCTTCCGAACCCCCTCCTACAAGTAGAAGGCAGGTGTGTGGTGCTGGGCATCCACAGGGGGTAACCAGACGTGTCTTTGGATCAGGACACCCAGCACCAGTCTCGGTGGCCTTGTCTTGGCCCCATAGCTGGGTCAGCTGGGTCGCCCGGGTCCAGCCAGGGGCAGCAGGTAGGGCAGAGCGGAGGAAACAGCTGGAGCTGCACGGGGCTGGTGAGGGCCATGTGTGTGTACGTGTGTAAGTGTACACATCTGTGAGCGTGTTTGGGTTTGCACGTCTGCGCATCTGCGTGCTGCCGTGTGTGCCTTCAAGGCTGTGATGTGGAAGGGCACACAGACATCTGGGCGCACGTGTGCTGTATGCGTGTGCGAGTGTGCACGTGAGTGGGGCATACGTGTGCGCGGGTACCGTGTGTGTGGGTCCGTGCCTGAAGGCTCGTTAGGCTCAGGTTCACCGTACAGAGCCACCCACCAGCAAAGCGACAACAGGTGCGTGCGGTTTGGGGAGATTCCCAGGCAGGGGCCGTACCACGGCTTCCTTGAGAGGCAGGTCCTGCCATGTCCGCCCGGCACCGCGGGCTCAACCTCTTTGGAACACGGCCCAAAGAGCACCGGTGCAGCCCCCACACGTGGGCGCACCTCTGCAGCAGCTCAACTCGGACTCCAGGGCAGGGCGAGAAACTAAGGCTGCCTCACCTTCCCTCGGAGCGCGCCCCCGCGCCGCGCGCCCCCGCCCAGCCTGCCGACCCCGCCCCTGCCCTCCGCGTGAGCGCTGGCCTCCTGGGAAGCTCACTACCTAAGCTGAAAGGTTCAGCCCTTGGACAGCCAGGAGTGTGGAAGCCCCCGTGACCAAGGGGCATCTTGAAGTGACATTTGGATCCCACGAACTGGCCGGGGCTGCAGGGCCACTGCAGAGGCGGTGCGGGCCTCCGATGTCACCAGAGCCCTTGGTATCACTCTGGACTGGGGCTTATCTTGGAAACCTCCTGTGTTGGGCTCAGCTCAGGGCTCAGGGTTGTTCCTCGCACCTGTTGGGAAGCCCCTGGGCCCACCGGCCTCACTGGCCTCGAGGGAGCACTTACACCCTTCTTGAGGACACCAGAACCTCAGAATCCATGAGAAATGGCGCAGTTCCTGAGAACTGTTTTTGAGGAAATGTCGCCAGAGGCTGAGAAAGGTGTAGGGGTTCCCGGCAGGAAGGCCGTGTGGGCCCCGACACACTGAGCCTACTGCTGACCAGGGCTGGACGTGAGGGGCTGCCTGTGTGCTGTGCCCCACGGGGGCTGCTGCGTCCCTTGCTGTGGGGCTGGCGCTTACTCTGCAGCCAGGTGGAGGCGGGCAGACCTAGCCGCTTTTCCTTTCTCACTCTTACCTCTCCTGTGCTCTCTGTCACTACCTTCAACCTGTGGGGTCACGCCTGGCCACCTGATCCCTCGCCAGGAAGAACCCTAATCCAAGGCTGGTCAGTCCCAGGCTCAAGAAGGGGCACCACCTGTCCCTCTGGAGGCTGGGCCGCTGCCCTGCAGTGCTCCCTCTGGCCCCAGGAGTGGAAACCATTCAGGGGAGAAGGTAGAGGCTCCGAGAAACACCATGTGTCTCCCAAGATCACACAGCTTGTGCTCAGGGCTGTGGGACGAGGCCCCAGGTTTATCTGGCATAGAACTGCTGTGCCCTTTGTCGCTTGGGCTCGCCCACTGCCGTCAGGAATTCACTCACTGTTCCCTGCCCAGGTGCCGCCTGGGCATCATCAGTCTCCAGAATAAAGTCCAGTCATCTAGACTTAGCATTCCCAGCTTCCCGGGAACTTGGGCTCTGGTCTGATGACTGCCCTGCCCCGTTTCCTGGAACTCAGGCCTTCTTCCCTGCTTTCTGCTCATGGGAATCCTGCTCAATTCTCTGCTTCCTCCTCCCTGTCCTGCCCAGCCTGTCCTGTGCTCTGGCCAGGCCGGCCCATGCCCTCCTCCTCTTCCCATCATTCAGTGCCCCTCACACTGAGGTGGCTGGGAGGTAAGCTCCTAAGGCCCAGCTGCTAGGTCCCACTTGGCCACCAAGATCAAAATAGATTCGAACCACAGTGGGCAGGAATGGGCTGAGGCTGGGGGTGCCAATTCACCTACGTGGCCAGGCTAGGGACTCATGGAGCTAGAAGCACACACCCCTTGTGTCACGCAGGGCCTCTTGGGTCCTGGAGCCAGCCCCTCCAGCAGTGGCCATGGCTGGAAGTTTGGGGTGGACCTGCCCAGACTGGACTTCACAAATCAATGTTCATGCAGCATCTCCCTCAATGGCACTTTTCCCTCATCTGCCTTTGTAGCAGGACCTCATTCTTCCTAAGTGCAGACCCAAGGTGGAATTTCTCTAACTGGTCTCGTATTGCAAACTGGGGTTCTGTTATCCCCGTTATCACTTTGTTATTATTTTGCTTCGTTCTTGTGGTTTACTGGATATCCGTGTACAATGACCTCTCAGTGGCTGTGTACATATTTTTATGGTACCAATCTCTGTAAGTGCAAGCACTGGGTAAATTCTGGTAGATTCTAGCCAGTTGTTCCCAGAATCTTTGCACCAAGCTCCCTACCAGGAGCGTGCCTTTTCATCATGCCCTCTCCCTATTGTGTTCATCATACTGCTCACCTTCGTCCTTCTAGAAGACATATGCGTTCTCCCTGCCATGTTGGGTGGCTAGGCCAAGCACGGGTGCGTTGGACACAGCGCATCCCCACCCCTCACAAGGATCCCTATGTCTTGTTCTCTGTTCTCCATCACCAGGTGCTTCCTGAAACAGCTTCATTCTGCATCTGGAGAGAACACCGTGAGCTTGGTTTGGAGCTGCCCTGCTCCTGCCTCTGGTCTGCCAGTGGCAGGACTCAGTCCTAAAGGGAGAAGGGCCCAGCTGGCCCAGCCCCGGCTGACTCCCTGGTGTTGTGTCTGATTGATGCCCAGGAGGAGTTGAGGCCGAGGGTGGAAGGAAACAGAAGGGAAGCCAGAGCACACAGCTGTGCTGACCTGAGAGGCTGTGCCTCGTTGCAGAGGTGCCCCTGTTCCCGAAAGCCTAGGGGTGCCACTCCCACTCCCAACACCAAGGAACCTGCAGCTGTGAGGAATCACACTTGTCCACACTGACTAAAGAATCACAGCTAAGGATGTGCTGAAACTGGGCCAGTTCCTCGGATTGCAAGCCTGGTGGCTCAGATCTTGGAGGCAGATAGTAAGGATCCCCACACTCTGCCTCAGCCCCTCTCGTGCCTATCTTAGTCAGGAATCTTTTTAGATGCTAGATTCTGGACACAGAAAATCCAACCACAAATGGCTTAACAACAAAGCAGAGTTTTGATTCATGCAATGAAAAGCCCAGTGGTAAATTGACTTTCAGGCAAGGCTCAATCCAGATGCTCAACAATACTGTTGAAAACTAGGTTTCTTGAGTGTCTTTGCCCTGCAGTTCCTTTTTTATCCTAGGGTCCCAAGATGCAGTTTCTAAGGCTGCAAACACCCTGGTTCATGTCCAGCTTTAAACCAGCATCCCAGTGAGGAGCCTGGCGTGCCCTTGGATTGGACTAGCTCTGGTCATGTGTCCACTTCTAAGCTAATCAGAAGCCCAGAGGATGGTCTGTTCCAACCTGTGGAATCTGAGCCCCAAGCTCTGGCCCTGGAGCCCCAGGGAGAGGTGGGTTCCCTAGGGCCAGGAGTCTGAGGAGTTGGGGAGCCAGAAGGCAAGACATGGGAGAGTGACCAGTCCACGCACCTGCACTGCCACACAGCCCATCTCAGGGCCCTCTGGGGACCAGGCCAGCTCCCCCTGGGAGAGGTATAGGCAGAGTGTCATGGCTCAGTTCTGTGTGTCCAGGATGCAGCATGGAGCGGGAGGGGACATCCAGCATGATCCACACGCTGGTGTCATGTGAGTGGGGCTCGGCCTGTCTCTTCTGTCTTCTCAAGGCTTGGATGCAGCTGGAGAGGAGGGAGACAGGTACAGGGGGACAGGGGGAGTGTCAGGAGAGGCAGGAGGTTGGCCTGGGGAGGGGAGGAGAGAGGATGTGGTCCAGATGTGAGCATGTCCAGTTTGGGGCACCCAGGGACGCCCGAGGGGCTGGTGTGCAGAACAAAAACAGCACCAGGAACCTAGAAGGGAGAGGGAGCACAGGCTAGGTGACACCCCAGGACAAAGAGCCACTCAGTGACCCGCGCTGACCCCCGGGCCAACAAAACCAGTAAGGTGTGGTTAAAGAGCGCAGCCCAATCCAGACGGGGGTCTGAGCGTGTTCCCTGCCAGCAGGGAAGCCTGAGAGCCCGCATTCTTGCCTCCCAGGCCTGCACCAACCATCATGGAGGGAGCCTGTGGGGCAGAGCCTCCTCTCAGGCACCCTGGGCTGCTCCTTCCAGCTGCTAGCGGCAGAGGTGAGGGGCACTTTCAGAGCTCCGAGCCCCAGACTCCGACTGGAGTTACACAGGCCTGGTGTCCAGTCCCACCTCTGCCATTTCTGGGCTGTGGGAAATTCACTTGACACCCCTGAGCCTTCATTTCCCCATCTGTAAAATGGGGTCATCGTTAGGGCCTCCCTCGAGGGTCCTGGGACAGAAGGGAGCCCCACGGCAGCTCTGCTAGGGCAGCTCCTCTGTCCAGGGCCTCCTGTCACTTGCCACCACGGGGACAGAAGGCGAGAGAAGCAGAGGCTTCTCCCAGGGTCTCTGGACAATAAATAGAACTAAGGCAATTAGAGGGTGCCGTGCTGCCAAAGAAGGGGTGCTGAGTACTCCCCGATGCCCCCAGACACTGGCTTCACATGACGCTTCTGTGCCTGCTTCAGAGCCTCCTCAGGGAGAAGCAGACACACAGACGGAGACAGATGAACACAGGGGAAGGGAGAGAGCATGTGCCAAAGACCAAGCCCAGGGGGAAGCCACCGACTTCAAAGAGCCACAAAGCCTTTCTTTGGTGACCTCATCAGAAAGGACAGGCGGACAGGCCCTGCAGACCTGCTTTCCTTCTCCTTGTGCTTTTCCTGCTTGTTTAATGATCCAAATGCTTAAGAAAGGAACCCCAGCCCCCTGCCCCCGTCCTGCTTTTCCTCTGTGATCCCCCAGTCGCTGAGAGGAATGACGAGTCCCCATGGAGACCCTTGTGCGCATGCTCTGGGCACCCCTGGGCTCCCCTGGGGAGGGTCCCGGAGTTGTGAGCCTGGACAGTGTGAGCTCTGTCGGGGTTGGGGCAGGGGCCCTGCTCATCCTGTATGTGGACCCTGGGCTGGGGCTCGCCTCCCCAAGGCTCCTCCCCCCAACCTCGTGCAGCAGGAAGTGTCTCCTTCCCCGGGTCCCCAGAGAGCACTGTAGACAGGGCGGACAGCGCCTGGCGGGGTCCCCGACCCATGCATGAGCCCAGCCACACTACCACAAGGGTGACAATGTGATGGTGGCACGCAGGACCGGGACCGTGCAGTGCTGGGGTCACACTGGGGGACAGACAAGGCAAACTGGGCAGCCCCTGGGATCTGAGCTCCAGACTGGGGTTAGTGTGGCGCAGAAACCACTCCTAGGGCCACTGTGGGTCTCCACGAAAGCCCTCTCTAAGTTTGCTACAGTTTATGGTCCCCTCTTCCCAGAGGCTGAGAGCTGGTGGCGGGGGGCAACACCAGGACCCCGGGGATTGCGAAGCACTTCTAACAGAGGTCCATCAGCTCCAGCTCCTGGCTTTCTGCAGCCTGCTGGTAGAGCTGTGCGGGACACAGGCTGGGCTGCCCCGAGGTGCCAGGCCAGGGAATTCGCCTGGACCACTGGGGGAAGGAGGTGGGTTTCCCAGAGGCCAAAGGGGAAGGAGGTGGGTTTCCCAGCAAGAGACGGAGGCGGGGAGGGGGTGTCAGTGCATGGACAGGTGGAGGAGGAAGTCAGCGGAGGTGTGGTGGGGAGGGGCGGGTGTGTGCAAGGGCGTTTCCCACATTAACAGCCACCTTGGGGGAGAGACACCTCGTTTGTGATCTTGCTCTTCAGGGGCCCTGAGTGAGGCCTAGGAGCTCAGAGCCACTGGAGGAGGAGAGATGGATGTGCTCTGGTCCATGAGGACCCCAGCTCTGGCCTCTAAGGCTTGGGCAGGGGCCCCCTGAGGGTGAAGGCTCTGTGCTTGCTGGCAGCAGAAACCCGCTGGACCACCTGAAGTCCAGGGGTTCTCCAGGAAGGACAGAGGAGCCCAGGGAACATGCTCAGTGCACAGACCACCAACTGCTGGCTGCAGGACTCTGGGTTGGCTCAGGACCTACTGTCCAGGGTGAGGGTCTGACTGGCCACACTTGGCTGCGTGCTACCCTGTGTCTGAACCAGCCTGGGTAGGAGGGTCCAAACTGTACCCCAGCGGCCCCATCAACGTCTCCTGCTGTGGGCTGGTGCTTTGAGGTGGTCTGTGGCTTCACAGACAGCCCCATCCATGTGACCCCTGTGAGGACAGGTGGCCCCCAATAGGAACTCGGGTGCTGTCGAAAAAGCAGGCCCTGGGACTGAAGCATCTGCCTTGCAGAGCAAGATGGCAGGGGTGGGAAGTGGTTTCACACTGAGGAACTATCAGAAGCAGTGAGGGGGTCACCGTGTGTGCATGGCTGAGGTTGGAAGAAGGAGGCCACACTGGTTTGGGGTGGTTGCATTTGGATGGAGCCAGAATTCCAAGGGTCCTGTGGCTGGGAGGGGGCATGACGGCATCTACCCCAAGGGACCTGGGAGCAGGACCGTGGCTGGGAACATTGAGGGGATGAAGCCCTTTGGGAGGGACTTTGGTGACCTCATCACTCCTGAGGAGGCTCTCAGGCGCATGAGTCTTGGATTCCTGTGCAGTTCAGGGGCATGAGCGCACCCATCCGGGAAACACATCACATGCTGTTGGTGGAGTGGCGGCACTTTCCTTTCAGGACGGGGTCTGGACGCAAGCAGAAAGGGGCTCTTTCTCTTTGCTCTTCTGTGGTCAGCTGGAAAACAGTCAATGCCCTTACCTCTCAAAGGAAAAACAGAATCACCACCACTGCCCATTTGGCCGCCTCTGAGCCGGTCGGTCGGGAGGAAGGGGCCAAGGTGCCTGCTCCCTGTGGTCCTGGGGCTCGGCCTCTGCTTTTCTGGGAGTGTCTGTTAGAAATTTCTCTGTTTCATCCGAAAACATTTGTGTGCAGGGCGATTTCCATGGCTCTGGGTGTGTGGAAACATCACATGTTTTGATAGCGAAGAGGAGCCCACCGCCCCGGGGCCCCCAGGCCTGGGCGCTTTTCCTGATGTTTATGGTGCAGGGCGGGAGGGGTCCAGGAGAGCGTCCCAGAATTGCAGTCTGGCCTCTCTGTTTGTAGCCATTGACTGGGAGCTCCCAGAAGATATGTTCCTAATGCCTGGAACCTGTGAGTGTGGCCTGTCAGGAAAAAAGATCTTTGTCGATGTGATTGAATTAGGGACCCCAACGCGAGATTGTCTTGGGTTCCCCTGGGGGGGGGACCTCCATGGTGTCACAAGTATCCTTAGAAGGGACATGCAGGGCAGAGACATAGAGGAAATGCCACCTGAGGCCAGAGGTGGAGGGATAGGGCCGTAAACTCAGGGCTGCAGCTGAGAGCTTGAGGTCCTGCCTGGACGCCCCGGAGCCTTCTGGAGAAGGCACCAGCCTATCAACACCTTCATTTTGGACTTCCTGCCTCCAGATCTGTGTGAGACTAAATTTCTGCTGTTTCAAGCCCTCCAGTTGGTAGTAAATGGTTACAGTTGCCATAGCAAGCGAGCACCCCAGGTTTACTTGGGAGGAAAAGGAAAGAACTCACGCAGTCCCTGCCCGAGGACCCCTGCTCTCTGGGAGCTCCCCATCTGGAGACACCTCCCAGGAAGAAATAGCCCCAAGTGTCTTGGAGTGTCGGCTCTCACCCCTGGAAGTCAGGGGCAGCCCCTACCCCCTGCCCCCCATTGTCCTAGCCTCGCCCCTCTCCAGAGCCCCCAGACACGAAGCCCTGTTGACATTCCCAGCCTTGTTCTGATGACTGAGTCATTTGAGTGGGTATCAGACTCCTGTCCACCCTTGCAGCCCCTCGCCCCTTGCACTGGCTGGAGGCGGGCCTGGAGACAGTCCGTCTCTATGTTTTGGTTACAACTCCCCATATTGCACTTTCTGGCTGCCCCGAACCTGATTGGGGCAAGGCAGGTGGGGGACTGGGACGGGTGTCTGTCCCTCTGGGAGTCTATGTGGAACGAGGCTTGGCACCACTCAGCTTTCCAGAACTGGACTGCTCAGCCAGCAGCACATGAAGTCAGGAGTGAAATCTCACCACCTGAGGTGGCTGGGTCCTAGCATTGTTCGGTGCTGCCCACGGCATGACCTGGCCACATCACGGCCTTCTTGTCTACAGGATGGGTGACTCCGTACCTCGGGGGTCCCACTGCCTGTGACAGCAGCATGCACACCCCGCCAATCCTGTGCATACCCCACACGTCGGAGCTCAGGGTCCCAGGTGCTCAGGCCAACCTCCAGTCCCTCCACCGAGGACGTGGGTTTCCGGAACAGGTGATGGCCGCCAGCTCGGTGTCCACAGGAGGAGGCTAGTCTGGTTCCATCCTCGCCCAGCATCTGATTTCAGGCCTAAGAGCAGATGGTTGCCGCAATAGGTCTCACGTGGTATGATGTTTTCTGTGTTCGTGCACAGTGCCATGTGCATGAGGAGGACTAGATTCCCACAGACACCTGAGCAACATCCCATCGTGTGGATACACCACACTTTTAAAGACCGGTTAACTTGTTCAGGGACACGTGGGTTGTTTCCTCTCTGGGCTCTTCCAGAATGATGCTGCTATAAACATAGGGACACATGCTTGCCTCTGGTTGTTGCGTTTCTTCGGGGCATGTGCCTGCGATTGCTGGTTCCCATGATAACTCAACAGTCGGCCGCTGGCTCCAGGATCTCGCCAGACATTCTTCCAGGGCGGCTGTGCAGTCACACCAGCAGCACAGGGAAGGTGGGTGTGGTGTAGTGTCCCCTGCGGTTCTCCCTGGCACTTCCCTTTCCAGGTGCTTGTTGGGAAAGGTAGGATACTTCGCTGGTTTACTGTGTAGGCCTTGATCTGTCCTGTCTTTGGTCTGCAGATGGGACGGTGACAGCCACCGCCCACACATCCTGGGGTAGACGGGAGAACCCATCTGGGAGAGAGAGTCTGGGAAGCCAAGGGAGCCGAGGGCTCACATGCTGTCCACTGGCAGCCAGATCTGCCACCTGCCCCCAGGAGCATATGTGGCACTTTCCTTTTGATAAAAGTGAGACCACATTTTACAGCAGTGAGGGCTGACCCAGGAGACATTTGTCCATGTCGGGAAACATTTTTGATGGTTGTGACCGGGGGATGCCGTGGTATCTTGTGGGAAGAGCCCAGGGATGCTGCAGGACCCCCACAGAGCCTGGACCCTCCCAATAGCACAGAGTCACTATCCCCTCATGCCTGCGAAACTGATTTTGAGACACTCCGTTGTATATAGTATTTACCCACCTATTCTTTTCACAGAATAATCTTTTATGAACTTCTTCCTAGGAAGTCCTTTCACTTGGGGTCTCCTAAAGTTCAAGACTTGCAAAGAAGATCAAAGACCTTGGGTGGTGAGTCCAAGTTTCCCATGTGTGGCCCTGTCGCTGTAGCGTTCCTCCCCTAAGGCAGGCTGAATCATCCTCAACAGGAACTGGACTTCGCATGGGGGTGCTTCTAGAGGCTCGTCTGGTGCCCTTGCTGTCTGAGGGAGCTCCAGGGACCTCCCCATGCCCCACCCTGCATGCGCCTGCCCTCCCACCTGCCCACCCAGCAGCAAACACCCTCCATCTGAGAATAGCACCCCCTTTCACTAAAACATTCCTCCAAGCTTTCTATTTACTGGGGTCTGAGAACTGCACCCCTCAAAAGAGCTCAGGTTAGAGATCCGGTGTGGTTTTCTCTGTAATTTGCTAAAGGCTCTAAAACTTGACCTTGTTCTTCTGTTAAGTGGACTATGGGACTGTAAACCCGTATCATCTTGGTGGTTTGTAAATCCCATGAGTGGGTCAGGAATTGAGGTCACCATGGGAAACTGATTTCAGTTCACCCCCCGTGAAGGGGCTGATGACAGTGGGGTGATCAGTGTTCTTAGGAGTGTCTGCCGTGAGCCCGTTGCCCTAGCCGCTTTGCCTGGCAGAGTGGCTCAGCTGTGGAAGCCATTACCAATGGGGGCAGGACTCTCTGGCCCTGGACCGCTGGAGCCAAGAACAATGGCCCAAGTGTCCCCAGTCGTGCTGCCCTGGTGGAGGACCCTGGTCCCCACGCCTTCATGTGCCCTCCTCAGGTACCTCCAGCTAACTCCCGCATAAGGCTCACATCCTGAGGACTGGCCTGATCAAGGCTCACACTGACGGGGAACTCCAGCGCTCCCTATGACTGAAGGATAAAATCCATCCCAGTTCATGAACAAAGCCTCTGAATCCACTTTACCTGCCTCCCTTCTGTCATCTGGCCGGACCCTGCTCAGTCCCACCTCCACACCTTTGCCTGGCAGGGCTGTCCCTCAGCCCTCCCTCCAAGGCACAAGACCTATGCCTCAAGGCTGCCTGCCATGCTGAGGGCTCCCCAGTGTCCCTACCCTCAGGCCTGACCCTGCCCTAGCCCAGAAACAGCTGGAGCAGACTTGGCCCCCAGGTCTCCCCACATTCTTTGGGTTGGTGAGCCCTTGGTAGACCATCCCCACGGTACTGTCCTTCTCCTGAGTCCTCAAACCTGGGAGGGGACCTCAGAATTGTGAACTCTGTCTAGGAGCCTAGCGGATGGGTTGCACCTGGGGCTCCATCTGGAGGAGGCTGACCTGGCGGGCAGCAGGGAGGCAGACTCAGGAGGTGCTCGGTGGGAGGCGACAGGCAGGGGAGGGGAGGGCTGCTTCCTTTGCCACGCTGTTTCGGGCAGGCACCCAGTGCTGGGATTCCGGACTCAGGTCA